>JAHNEJ010002309.1:0-234258 GCA_022559845.1 Amorphophallus konjac
CCAATAGGTTTTGGCTAACTTAAGAAGGTGCATCTTGGCCAACCTAACCTTTCTCTCTTCGGACATGGGATACCATTCAAAGTATTGGTCCATGCCATGCTCCCATTCCTCATAGACACTTGGGTTATGGGACCCATCAAAATTTGGTGCCTCTACTTTGATCATTTTTAGAAGGAACTCATCTCGATCCTCGTGGGGTCGTCTCTCATAATGCCGAGGCCGTTGGGGTCTCTCTGGTTCGTGGTACCACTCATTCTCAAGGTCTTCCCTACCCGGATCAACCTGTGGAGGGGGAGCTCTTTGGGCCGGGATCCTAGGTGGGGCCCTCACTTCCTCAAGTCTATCCATTCGGGTGGTAAGTCCATCAAGTTTCTCCATAATAGTTCTAAGGGTAGTCTCAAATTGCTCCATTGGGGCTTGTGGGACTTCACTAGGGATGCCTTGGTTGCCCTGAGAATGGGAACTCATGGGGGGATTTGAAGTAGAGTGGTCGGTTTGGTAAACAGTGCCTCTACGGGTGGACATGCACGAGGATGAAGAGACCGACACACAGAGGGTGGAAATGCAATAGCCCTTGGACCTAGGCTTGTAGAGACAAGTCTAAAACTTGCTCTGATACCACTTGATGTGACACAATATGCAGCGGAGACTTTGGTTCCTTGGACCTAATTCGCATTCACAATTACAAGGCGCCGAGAATATGTTAAAGCTACCAACGCACCGTGCGCACGCGATTCCCGTGGTGACCCGGTGATACCGAGTCGAGGTGGTGGAGATAGCCCCTGACTGGTTAGAGGACCAGCACCACTTTAGTTAGCCCTCCCGAAGGTTTGAAAGCCCACAAACTGTTGTGCATCCCTTGGTTTTGATGATGACAATAGGATATGTTTGACTAATCTAAGTTATATCTTGTTTCTTAAAGCAAATGGTTTGGTTATTTGTGTAAAGATAGTGCATTGAATTAATGCCTATTTGATGATGACAAATATGCTTTTATATACATTTGGAACTTCAAGTCAAATCTTATAAGTTAAACAAATTTCAGGTTCACTGAAATCCAAGTGGAATCAACAAATCAGTATAAGCGTGAAAGACTGTCTGTCGACCACTGAAGAAGCTATGGTCGACCAACGAACTCAACCAGAAAAGCATCAGATCATCTGTCTTCTGGAAGCACCTTGGCTGTCGACCAAAGCCCCGCCTCTGGTCGACCACAGAAAAGACAGAAGCAACAGACAGAACTGCTGGCCATCTGGAAACTGCCCCCTGTCGACCAGCGACCAGGCTGTGGTCGACCAACGGGCGACGTGAGTTTCAGCCAGAAGAACCGGCCGTCTGGGGACTGCCCATTGTCGACCAGCGACAGGGTCATGGTCGACCACGGGTTTATATATCGTCCAAAACCGAACTCTAACCGAATTCTGTTTTGGTTCCTTAAAACCTGCAAATGGTTGTTGCAGGTTGTTGGGCTGCTCAGGAGATAAGATTCCGCACGGGAATCAAGGAAACAATCTTGCTTAGAAGTGGTCAAACTCGTTCTAACGATTGGATTTAAACCGATCCCTGTTTTCTAGCAGATTGGCGCTCGATCTGAAAATTGAGCGGGAAGAGTTTTACTCTTGATAAAAGGGCTGTATGAAAAACGAAAAGAACACACATCACGAACAAGGGAGCAGTGAGAGAGCACGAAATAGAAGCCAAGGAAGATATACACAGAAGAGGAAGAAGGAGCTCTCCACCAATCAAAAATCTGCAGAAAGGTTAAAGGCAATCTCGTTGCTGCAGAAGGAAGACTTAGCTCAAGACTGTGCGATCTCCAGCAGCAGAACAATCGAAGGCAACTGACTGGAAGATCAACAGGGAGTCTAGGCTTCTTCATAAGCGTGATCAAGTCCCAGGCTGAACACCTATTCTTCTACACACGCCAATATTCAGTCCTGTCTTTCATCACCTGTTCTTATCATCTTTTCATTTCTGATTACAATTATTGTCAAGCTGTGAGGCAGCAGAGTCAAGCTGTGTGTCAGCAGGTACAAGCTGTGTGTCAGCTGTGTTTTGATTGAGATCAGAGATTCTCATAGTGAAGCCTTGCTTGAGTTAAGCAAGGGGTGGATGTAAGTCTCAGGAAGAGACTGAACCACCTTAAAAATCCTCTCTTGTGGTGTGCTTGTGTGTGTTTGATTTCCTATACGTATGCTTGCATCTTTACTATCCGCATTAGTTCTATAATTCATTAATTACCAGTAGCTCATCTGGTCGATAGTTAGTAAATTATCAAAAAGGGGGAAAGATCTATTCACCCCCCCTCTAGATCTATTCAGTCCGTATCCAACACGTGGTATCAGAGCAGGTTCTCCAAAAATGTGGTCTAACAACCAGGAGAGACCGGGCGGACTGAACTCTAAAAGCCTCATAGCTGAGGGGCACTCTGTAACTAGACCTCCATATTTTGATGGAACTGATTATTCTTATTGGAAAAATCGTATGCAGGTGTTCTTACGTGCGCAAGACCACGAGATGTGGAGGGTAGTGAGCCACGGACCTTTTGAGCTACCGGAAGATGAAGAAACCTGGACCAGAGAACAGGTCAGGAAATCAACTGTCAACTGGGGAGCCATGAACGTGATGCAGTGCTCACTACACCCCACAGAATTCTCAAGAGTTTCCCAATGCGCAACAGCCAAAGAAATGTGGGATCGTCTAAAGGTAATCTACGAAGGTACTTCCGAGGTAAGAGAGACAAAAGCAAATATGCTAGTCTCAGAATATGAAATGTTTAGGATGAAAAATGATGAAAGTATTTCTGAGATGTATGCCAGATTAGTACAACTGACTAATGGCTTGAAGAGCTTAGGGAAGACATACAAAGAGCAGGAATTAGTGAGGAAGATTTTAAGGTCTCTCACATCGATGTGGCATACCAAGGCCACAGTCATTGAGGACTCAAAGGATCTCACAACAATGACAGTGGATGAGTTAGTAGGATCCCTGATGGCCTATGAGGTCAATCTGAAGAGAAAGGAAGATGAGGGCAAGAAAAAGAAGCAACTTGCCCTAAAGACTAAGACAAGCACCTCTGAGGTGTCTGACAATGATGACTCATCTAGCTCAGGTGAAGAATCTGGTGAGCTAGCCATGCTTACAAGAAAATTTAAAAAATTCCTGCGGAAGGAAGGTAAAGGATTCAGAAATCCAAAGGGCATGGTAAGGAAGTCATCCCAGTTTAAATCTGATAAACATAAGGCTCCTTCTAACAAACTCATTTGCTACAATTGCAGGCAGCCTGGACATATGAAGGCTGAATGTCCAGAAGCTCCTAAGAAATCAAGCTTCAAGTGGAAAGGCAAGAAACCCAAGGCGATGATTAGCACTTGGAGTGAGGAGGAAGAGAGCAGTGAAGAGGAAACAACTTCCGAGGAAGAAGAAGGAAAGCTCTGTCTGATGGCCAAGGGAGACAACAGTGATCTTGAGGTAAGTTCCCCATTTCAAGACTTCTCTAGTTCGGATTGGGAAGCAGTATATTCAGAATTGCTTGATACTTATGAAAGAATAAGAAAGGAAAATAAACATTTGAAGAAGAAGATCAGTCAACTGAATAAAGACAGCAATTCAATGGATAACAAAACTGAACTAGAAATGGAAATCAAGTCACTGAAAAACAAACTGAATCAAATGGACTTAGATGAAGAAAACCACAAGAGAATGTCCGAAGAGAATGAAATGCTAAAAAACGACATTGATGAGTTAAAACTAAAGACTCAAGAATATGAACAGGAAACTAAGTTAAGTCAAGAAAGAAACAATTCACTCAAGGAAGAAAACAACCAACTCCTAAGAGAAATAGAAAGAATTAAGAGTGACCTGAAAAACAAACAGGAGACCTTGGAAAAAATGACTCAAGGTCAAGAAAACTTAAATGCTGTCTTGGGAATAAAAGTAAACTTTCAAAAAGAAGGGTTAGGATACAATCCTACGGCTAAAAAGGAATTCCAAATAAAAACCGTAACTGGGATTGCTGACTCAAAAGGAAAAAGGCCCCTGATTAATCTATACCAAGATAAACAAGAGGATGTAGCTGAATGCTCCTCCAAAAGGAACAATGTCACCAAGGAAGAGAGAAATTTTAAAGAGAAAACAGTCAATCAATATAAGATTCAAAATAATAAACAAGAAACCCAAATTCACAGAAATCACCAAACAAACCAAGGACTAAACCAAGTTAAAAGACATAAATCTGGAAAACAAGATGTCTGGAGACAGGCTGGTCGACAACAGACCCTTCATCTGTCGACCAGAGGATCTGCCAGAACAGGCGCTGGTTACTGGAGAAGCAGTGGTCGACCACAGGTACACCAGATGTCGACCAGAGGTGCTGCCAGAACAGACGCTGAGTTCTGGAGACGCGATGGTCGACCACAGACATACCAAAAGTCGACCATGGCCAGACAAGCAAACAGAAATCACAGGTTTTTTCGGGTAAAACAAAATGAAAACTTGAATACACAAAGGTGGACTCAGATTAAAGAAGCTTTAGAACAAAAGCAACCCAATCTGAACAAGTTCAGAAATAAAAATTTACACTGCTCTAACAGAATCTGGGTTCCCAAAGGATTACTGCAGCAATTTCATAATTTCACAAGCTATCTTGGACCCGGGTACCATTGGGGTCCAAAAGTTTCTGTGTAACTTGTGATGCAGGTGTGTCTGGCAGCTATACACAACAAGTGGTACTTAGATAGTGGCTGCTCAAGACATATGACAGGGGACAAGGCAAAATTCTCCGAGCTAAACTCAAAAGATGGAGGACATGTGACATTTGGAGGAAATAACAAAGGCAAGATCATTGGGAAAGGTAAGGTAGGTAAGACATCTACAAATTGCATTGAAGATGTACTGCTAGTGGATGGCCTGGAATATAATCTTCTAAGCATCAGTCAGCTATGCGACAAAGGCCATCAAGTAGTCTTTGATTCTAAGATCTGTAAAATTCTTGAACCAAATTCGGCTAAAGTTAAGTTTATGGGCAAGAGAGTAAATAATGTCTACATGATAGACTTGGATGATCCAGCCCACTCCAACTTGTGCCTCACCGCCAAGAAGGAGGACCTGACTTGGTTGTGGCACCGAAGGCTAGGGCATGTTAGCTACAGGGTGCTGCACAAATTGGTTAAGAATAAAATGGTTTCTGGTTTACCTGAAATTTCGTTTGCTCAAAATGTCAAAGTATGTGAATCATGTACCCAAGGTAAGCAAACAAGAAAATCATTCAAAGGTAGAACTGAAAGTCAATCTTCTAGACCACTAGAACTTGTGCACATGGACCTTTTTGGCCCAACAAGAACTGCTAGTCTTAGTGGTAAGAGGTACGGTTATGTACTAGTTGATGATTTCTCTAGATTCACATGGGTAATGTTTTTATCACATAAAAACGATGCCTTTCATGAATTTCAGGATTTTTACAGAAGAATGAAGCAGGATGGTAAGTCCAAAGTGTGTTCAATAATATCTGATCATGGGGGAGAATTTGAAAATTCAGAGTTTGATGAATTCTGCAGGAACAAAGGAATAAATCACAGGTTCTCCTCACCAAGGACGCCAGAGCAAAATGGAGTGGTGGAAAGAAGGAATCGCACACTTGTTGAAATGGCCAGAACCCTGTTAGTTGAAGCCAATCTTCCAAGAAGATTTTGGGCTGAGGCGGTCAATACAGCATGTTATATTGTAAACAGGGCAATGGTAAGACCATCTAGTGCGAAAACTCCATATGAGGTGTTCAAAGGTAAGAAGCCATCTCTAGCTCATTTTAGGATCTTCGGTGTAAGGTGTTTTATTCATAACAATGACAAGAGATCATTGGACAAATTTGAACCAAAGAGTGACCCAGGAATCTTCTTGGGATACTCTGACCGATCAAGAGCCTATAGAGTCTACAACACCAAAGATCAGCTAGTTGAAGAATCCCCACATATCACATTTGATGAAAATAATGACTTTGACAAAACTGGACAGGTAGGCAAAGATGAAGATGGGGAATTTCTGGAAGGCAAAGAGGAACCAATGGAGACTGAAGCAGAACCAAAGCAAGGTGATTCCAATGATCAACCCGAAGGAGAGATCATCCCAGGTAACAATTCTGAAAATCTGAGATTTCTCAGAGATCATCCTCTAGATAACATCATTGGAGGAATTAATGAACCGAGGAAAACTAGATCTCAGCTTAAAACAGTTGATGAATTAGATCAGCTAGCCCTTGTATCTCAAGTTGAGCCTAAAAATGTAGAGGAAGCTTTAAGAGATGAATCTTGGATAAATGCCATGCATGAAGAATTAAATCAATTTGAAAGAAATCAGGTTTGGAAACTTGTTCCCAGACCTTCATCTCATCCTGTTATTGGAACCAAATGGGTTTATAAAAATAAGCTTAATGAAGAAGGAGTTGTTATGAGGAACAAGGCTCGGTTGGTGGCTAAGGGGTATAACCAAGAATTTGGAGTTGATTTTGAAGAATCATATGCTCCAGTTGCAAGGTTAGAAGCCATTAGAATATTGTTAGCATTTGCGGCGTCCCATGGAATTAAATTGCAGCAAATGGATGTAAAAAGTGCCTTTCTAAATGGCTTTGTAAAGGAAGAAGTCTTTGTGGAACAACCCCCTGGTTTTGAAAATGATGATTTTCCTAATCATGTCTTTAAACTGCATAAGGCTTTGTATGGTTTAAAGCAGGCTCCTAGGGCATGGTACGACAGACTGAGTTCATTCCTCACCAAAAAGGGCTACACAAGAGGTAAAATTGATCAAACATTATTCTCCAAGACCCAAGGTAAGAATATACTAATTGTGCAAATCTATGTGGATGATATTGTGTTTGGATCCACTGAAGCTTCATTATGTACTGAATTTGCAAATCTAATGACCAATGAGTTTGAAATGAGTTTAATGGGTGATTTACAGTTCTTTCTTGGATTGCAGATTCTACAATGTAGAGAAGGCTACTTCGTAAATCAATCCAAGTACATAAAGGAGATGCTGAAAAAGTTTGGCATGGAGAGCTGCAAACCAATAGAGTCACCCATGGGGACAAATGCAACATTGGAGGCTGATGTAAAAGGTAACATGGTAGATGCCAAGAAATACAGAGGTATGATCGGATCCCTACTATATTTAACTGCCTCTAGGCCAGACATTCAGTTCAGTGTATGCATGTGTGCTAGATATCAATCTAGCCCTAGAGATTCACATTTAGGGGCTGTCAAGCGTATCTTTCGTTACCTTGCCGGTACCCAAGAATTGGGTTTATGGTATCCTACTTACTGCAAACTAGACTTTAATTTCATATTCAGATGCTGATTATGCTGGTTGCAAAATTGATAGGAAGAGTACTAGTGGTTATTGTCAAATATTAGGTGGATGTTTAATATCATGGGCTTCTAAAAAACAGCATTCTGTGGCACTCTCCACTGCTGAGGCTGAGTATGTCGCAGTAGGGAGCTGTGGTACACAGGTTTTGTGGATAAAACATCAACTTCAAGACTACAATGTAGATCTTGGATGTGCACCTATTTTCTGTGACAACACTAGTGCTATTAATTTGTCTAAAAACCCCATTCAACACTCTAGGACAAAACACATTGAGATCCGTCATCACTTTCTAAGAGATGAGGTCTCCAAAGGAAATTTCATGCTTCATTTTGTAGAAACTGAAAAACAACTGGCAGACATTTTCACAAAACCCCTTAACAATGACAGATTTTCAACTCTAAGAAGGGAGTTAGGAATTTGTAGAATTTCCTCTGAAAATTCTTGAAATAATAATATTCTTGGGTTCACTGTACAGTCTTTGTCTCTTCTGTTCTTCGTTGTGTCAACTAGGTCTTAAGTACTAGATAAGTCCTGATTTTGGAGGTTATAGTGTCGGGTGCTATTTCAACAAGCTCTGAGGAACTCTGGTTTATCTACGGATTACTTCCCATGGTCAACCACAGACAAGGCGCTGGTCGACCAAGGCATCAGGACAGGAAATAGTTAGCTCTGGGAATTCGCAGCTGTCGACCACAGGCGATCCAATGGTCGACAACAGGTTTGTCAGAACGCAGTCTTCTCAACAGGCAGGTTCTGTGACAACACAGAGGTCGACCACAGGCCACTCCATGGTCGACAAAGGACCTGAAAAAGGGAAATTAGATCTAGTCAGGCTGCTGGCTTTGGTGGGAAATCTTCTGAACTTTTTGGACTCTGAGCTCAGTTTTGCTTTACTCACTCATCCTCATTCACTTCCCATTCCTTGTGTCTCAATATCTCTTTGTGGTCAACTTATTGTTTTCTATCTTCAGCAAGGACTCACAAATTGAGGGGGAGTAAAAAGTGTAAACTCATTCCTTAATAAATCATTGAACAACCTAACCATATCTTACAAGAAAATCACCAAAGTCATCAATGAGAGTAAAGGTTAAGTGTAGTAATGAGAATTTGACCTGTACTACTGCAATAAATTCAAACCATAACTATGACTCTGACTCAAGACTATTGAGAACTTATGCTTTTAGTAATGAGACTATTTCTCTATCTGTGTCTGTGTTGGACAGTGAAAATAAACGCAGCTATAGCATGAATGTATATGGAATACGCCATAATTCTGCCTTCTTGGTAGAGCAATGGACTGAGTTCTGAGAAACTACTGTTCTCTATCACAAAGCAAAATTGGCTGAAAAATTAAGTGGGAGACATGTATGTCATGAAGACTCAATCTACCTCTGCCACTCTCAAAATTATTAATTGGGCATCCTGAGTAACTGGGGATATTGGCGTCTGATAAACGTATATCCTCACGGATAAAAAGTGTGTCCCAGTTAAAAGTGGAATGGTTAGGCATGCTAAGTAGCCGGGGTTTCTGGCGTGTAAAAAGCGTGTCTCCTCGTGTGGAAAAGCATGTGATAAACCTGACCACAGCTCTTAAATATTTCAAAACGAAAAGGCAACAAAAATGGTTGACCTAATGCACTATATGCAAATAGAAGCATAAAACACTGTTCAGCTTGTTCAGCTAGTAAAATTATCTCATGAACCATATTATAAGTTTAAGGAGCCGTGAGTAAGAAAGTGGATATGGGGAGTCAATTTATTGGGGCAATACTTTCAAATTCTTTGAACCACAAGACCCACTCGAATTTGTCACAAGGTGGTCTTTGAGAAAGGGAGGAAAGGTTACTTAAATGTCTTATTAAAGAAAGGGGGTACACTTCAACCATTTCCCAAAATATGAGTTATGCTGATTAAATCCTGACCGCTCGTTTGTTTCATCGCGTTGGTTCACTTTTTGCTGTTGACAAAGGGGGAGAGAGAAGCTTATGTGTCATTGTGCTTATGTGTCATTGTGTGCCTAGATGTGTGTCTAGATAGATGTGTGTCTAGATGTCAAGTTTACTTTGCCTAGATGTGTGTCTAGATGTCAAGTTTACTTTGTCTACGTGTCCTCAGTGTCTTTATCCTTTTTTGAGTCTCTCATGTAATTAGTGCTATTGTTTTTGAAAGCCACATCAAACGAATTGTCTGAATGAAATCTGTGCTATGATAGCCTTGCATGCAATATCAAATGAATTTCATAATCTGTTGTTTGTCACAATGACTCATGGTTGTCATCATCAAAAAGGGGGAGAATGTTGTGCATCCCTTGGTTTTGATGATGACAATAGGATATGTTTGACTAATCTAAGTTCTATCTTGTTTCTTAAAGCAAATGGTTTGGTTATTTGTGTAAAGATAGTGCATTGAATTAATGCCTATTTGATGATGACAAATATGCTTTTATATACATTTGGAACTTCAAGTCAAATCTTATAAGTTAAACAAATTTCAGGTTCACTGAAATCCAAGTGGAATCAACAAATCAGTATAAGCGTGAAAGACTGTCTGTCGACCACTGAAGAAGCTATGGTCGACCAACGAACTCAACCAGAAAAGCATCAGATCATCTGTCTTCTGGAAGCACCTTGGCTGTCGACCAAAGCCCCGCCTCTGGTCGACCACAGAAAAGACAGAAGCAACAGACAGAACTGCTGGCCATCTGGAAACTGCCCCCTGTCGACCAGCGACCAGGCTGTGGTCGACCAACGGGCGACGTGAGTTTCAGCCAGAAGAACCGGCCGTCTGGGGACTGCCCATTGTCGACCAGCGACAGGGTCATGGTCGACCACGGGTTTATATATCGTCCAAAACCGAACTCTAACCGAATTCTGTTTTGGTTCCTTAAAACCTGCAAATGGTTGTTGCAGGTTGTTGGGCTGCTCAGGAGATAAGATTCCGCACGGGAATCAAGGAAACAATCTTGCTTAGAAGTGGTCAAACTCGTTCTAACGATTGGATTTAAACCGATCCCTGTTTTCTAGCAGATTGGCGCTCGATCTGAAAATTGAGCGGGAAGAGTTTTACTCTTGATAAAAGGGCTGTATGAAAAACGAAAAGAACACACATCACGAACAAGGGAGCAGTGAGAGAGCACGAAATAGAAGCCAAGGAAGATATACACAGAAGAGGAAGAAGGAGCTCTCCACCAATCAAAAATCTGCAGAAAGGTTAAAGGCAATCTCGTTGCTGCAGAAGGAAGACTTAGCTCAAGACTGTGCGATCTCCAGCAGCAGAACAATCGAAGGCAACTGACTGGAAGATCAACAGGGAGTCTAGGCTTCTTCATAAGCGTGATCAAGTCCCAGGCTGAACACCTATTCTTCTACACACGCCAATATTCAGTCCTGTCTTTCATCACCTGTTCTTATCATCTTTTCATTTCTGATTACAATTATTGTCAAGCTGTGAGGCAGCAGAGTCAAGCTGTGTGTCAGCAGGTACAAGCTGTGTGTCAGCTGTGTTTTGATTGAGATCAGAGATTCTCATAGTGAAGCCTTGCTTGAGTTAAGCAAGGGGTGGATGTAAGTCTCAGGAAGAGACTGAACCACCTTAAAAATCCTCTCTTGTGGTGTGCTTGTGTGTGTTTGATTTCCTATACGTATGCTTGCATCTTTACTATCCGCATTAGTTCTATAATTCATTAATTACCAGTAGCTCATCTGGTCGATAGTTAGTAAATTATAAAAAAGGGGGAAAGATCTATTCACCCCCCCTCTAGATCTATTCAGTCCGTATCCAACACAAACAACGGCGGCCGGATGCCTTAAGGGCACGGGGTCACTCGCTCACTTGTGACCACGGTGACCACACTGAAAGGTGGCGCCGGGAACGGGCACTCGCTCTCCTACTGGCCGATATGTTTCGCAGATATTAACTAAACAGATATAAGGAGACAAGGGCAGGAGGCTCACCTGGTTGGTTTGAGGAAACCAACCCCAGTCGGTGTAGATCTCTTTTAAAAATCCACTTAAGGAAAATTATTAAGAATAAGCAATAATCAATAATGTGGAGAAAAATATGCACGAGGTGCACAAGGGGAGTTTGTGATCGCCAGAGACGCGAGGCCTCAAAAGATAATCAATAACAAATAGGGAGGGTGATCGCGAAAAATACCTCAAAAGATGCGGGGGATGTGAGTACTCCTTTTCTCTTCAAAATCGGCCGGCCGATGAAGAGAGTCTTTCAACTTTGGTTACCCTTGCAAAACAAAGACAACAACACCAAAAGATATGGATTAGAAATAATGTGTGTGTAGCATCAAATTCATAATAGAAAGGTGAGCATGATAACATATGAAATACACACCTTAAGGGGATTGCCCTTAAACCCCTATGCAAAGAGGGTGGGAGATGTATGATGCATGCAAATAAAAATAAGGGAAGTGTGCAAGAGTTGCACTATGGGGAGATCTCAATGTGATGGTTGAGAAAAAGATCAATAAAACAATGATGCATGCATGATTTATGAACTATGAAAAATAAAGGATAAAGGGGAGATAAGATAAAAATCTTGTTTGTGGCCCCTTTGGCTTGAATGTTCGATGGAGAGAAACTTCAAAAGATGGGATGATGACTTGATGTGAAGAAGCCTCCTTAGCCGATGCCACCTTCGGTTCCTGTAAAGAAAGAAAACAAACAGAAGAAAAAGGAGAAGACAGAAGAAGAAGGGGCGGAAGAATACAGAAGAAGAAAGAAGAAGAAGAAACAGCACAGAAGAAGAAAAAGAAGACAGAAGGAGAAAGAAGAAAAACCGTGGGAGGGAGAAAAAGAGAACAGAAGAAACAAAAACACAGAAGAAGAAGAAGAAGAAGCGGAAGAAGAGAAAAAAACAAAAATCCAAGCCGCCGAACGGGGCCGAAGCAGGAGAATAAAAACCCCCCTTAACAGAGCTACCGAAGTTCTATTAAGGATAGAAGAAGAGATAAGAAGGAAAGAGTCCAATGGAGGAAAAGATAAGAATGGGCAAGGTGACCAAACGAAGTAGGAGTCTTTCTGGGAAAGGCTGCATCCGTTCGGAGCACAAAGGTGAAACACAACTTGGATAAGGGCGTTAATTAAAGAATTGACGACCTCTCCAAAGGGCGTTAATTAAAACACGACTTATATAAGGGCGTTAATTCAAAAATCAAATTTTGGAATTTATTTGAAAAGTTGTAAAACACGTCTGAGTCAAAGGCGTTAATTAAAAAAACGCCCTAACAAAAGACGTTAGTTCAAAATATTCAAAATAGGGCTATTTTTCATTTCTCAATATTATTTTCTCATTTTTTAGGTGAAGGTGCATCTCGTCGCCCTGATTCCAACGACTATTTTTGCGAATTTTTCTGACACCCGGAAGGCCACCAAATCACCTCTGGAAGGGGTTGAAAAATAATATTAAAATATTACATTTGAAAGACACGCCCCCACTTGAGGCGTGAATTCATTTTTTTAATTTTTTTTATTCAAAATAACGCCTTATGCTAAGTCGTTAATTCCTGAAAAATTCCGAAAAATTCCCAGAAAAATCCAGAAAAATAGGAATTTGATAGAAATGACGCCCTGACAATATGTCGTTAATTTTTTATAAACGCCCAAGCCTAAGTCGTTATTTAAAAGACGCCCCAAGCCAAGTCGTTAATTCAGAAAAATAGGGAAAAATGCCCAGAAAATCCAGAAAAATCCCAAAAAAATCTAGAAAAATCCATAAAAATAGGAGAAAATAGGAAAAAATAAGGAAAGGGTGAAAAAAGGAAGAAACCCAAGAAAAGTGAGAAAAACCACTCAAATAGAACTAATTTGAGGGTCAAATTGGGGCATTACAAGGTAATATGAGATGTACTCATAATAACGTCAATTTTGGCGTGTCTACAGCTGCCCCGCCTTGGCGTCTGCTTTGCAAGGGAGCAGAGCAAACTGAAAAGTAGATGCCAAGGTGTGATGAGACACGCAATCGACATCACTTGATGAGAATGAAATCAAAAGCTCGAGATGAAGCAATCTCGGGAAATCCAACGAAATCAACAATGTTTGGACAAAGGGGGAGGTGTGCACGCGGTGCACGAAGGAGATAAAAGAAAATGATCAACTTCCAGCGCGGTGGAAGTACCTCAGGTCACAAACCTGTAGGTTTCACCATTGGGGAGCGGTTACCAGCCAGTGGACGTGCTGCAGCCAAGGTGGATCAAAGGAAAGGAGATAAAATAAGATGATAAAAATCCAAACAGGGAGCTTTCGAGAAAATGACCCAAAATAGCGTCGAAACGAACTGAGGACTCAATTCGGCATGGAATATCTCATATCAAAGATTAAGATCAATTCAACCCACAAAAGAAGCTTATCAGAATGATTTTTCAACAATTGTTTCAAATTCCTACATGAATGCATGCTGGGTTTAAATGGAAAAATAAATCAAATAAAAATATAGAATAATCAAGGATAATATTGTTAAACTGCCAAGACTGAGTCAAGAAACCGATTCTGCGAGCTGATACTAAGCCGAAGCCCGTTTATCCGCGCACCAACTCGCAAAAGGGAACCATCGTCCCCAGTCTTGGACGGCTCAACGGCCTATCCGTATGACTAAGATGCCTCTGGAATCATCATTGTTTTTGATGAAGGGGAACTCAAATTCCAGATTTACCAAAGCCATAAGGTCCTTGATATAATCTAACAGCGTATTAACATATAGTAAAATGTATACAAGGAGAGATGGTGATAGCAATGGGCACATGGGGGAACTGAGAAATGAGGTGTCAGCACCGTGGGGCTTGGATAATGATGATGCCCAGTCGGCGGGACCATGAGCTTCTTATCCTGCGCTCAAAATTTCATTAGCCAAGATATAAAAGATATAACAAGCAATGAATAAGGCATGACTCAAAGCATAGCAAACATAGCCATGAATAACACATAGTAGGGTAAAGCATGGATAACATGAATAGCATGACATTGCAAAGCATCATTATTTGTTATGAGGAGACAATCTGGCTAATCAAGATTTGGAGTTGAAAGATCAAGATCTGATAAGGCCCATTGGCGGAGTGATTAGCAGGAGTTGATTTGGAGATAAATGATAATCAGGAGATATGGGGGAGATGACAATCAAGATGCCCCTGGGTGGCATGTTATAAAAATATCGGGGAGAATCAATAGATTGATAGCAATAAGTGGAGATAGGACTCATCCCGTGCTCTTGGTCCTTGCAAAGTTGTTCCTGCAAAAGGCACCATCAGAAAATACAATGCAAAATTTTTGGAGTTTTGAAATATGCAAATTTTTATGAGTTTTGAAAAAGATATTCAAATTTTTATGAGTTTTGATCAATATGCAAATTTTTGTGGGTTTTGGAAAATATTCAAATTTTTATGAAGTTTTGAGAAAGGTATTCAAATTTTTATGGATTTTGGACAAGAAATATTCAATTTTTTTGTTTGATTTTGGTTAGATATTGCTAAAGCAGCATCAAAGGGTGTTTTAAACCACTGGCTAGGGGTCCTCGTTCCTTCCCTTTTTGCTTAAAACTGCCCAAAGCTGGGCGTGCATTGTAAGGTGGCGCCCTATAACCGACCGCCTTTAATCAACGGTGCCCCTACCAAGGCCATACCCGAGAAACATTCGGTCTTGGAGGGAGAAGAGAAGAATAATTGGAGATAAGCTTTATGCAGGATGGGAGATATCAAGACTTGAATTCCTTCCAAGGTGTTAACCCTCAAAGAGGTAGTCTGTTGCGCCGGGGCTTTATGCCTTTGATTTTTAGACCCATGACATGCATACGACCAGGGTTTTCCCTGCGGGGACTTTGCCACTCTTGACATGCCATAATTCACAATTTGAATTATCGAAATTTTGACTTGATTTTCATAATAGCCCTTTTGGCGAAACGTATATCATGAAAACTCATATTAATTTTGGGTCAAGACTGCCCCTATTTGAGACTCCTCTCGTATTGGGATTACCTAGGTTGGTCATCTCATCCGTCAACCTCTTGCCCCTGCATGCGGCCGAGTAAAGAAGAGAAAAGACTTTCAGGAATACTCATGGCATGGCCAAAGTAGCAATGGTGTCTAACCAAGGAGCCGGCTAAGGACGCCGTGAAGTGTGTGAGTGCCCAGCTAAGGGTTGCTCTTAACAAGCGGGGAGAGAATATTGAATTCCCAGCACGGGTTTTTATTAACCAGAGGTGCTGCGAAAGAAAGTCTAAAGGACTCTTTTGAGAATGATTTCAATTAAACAAAAGCTTAAGATAAAGGTTTAAAACACCACTCTTAATCTCGTTAAGAAGCACTTGATTTTGAAAATCATGCGTGAAGTAATGAGAAAATGATATCATCAAAATGCATACTTACGCCAATATGTTACCTTGCGACCTTTGTAGAAGCAGTTGTCAGAGGCGAGCTTGATCATCGTGGATTTGTCCTCTTTGGCAGTCAAAAGATTGGAAGCAAAGGATTTTGAAGTGGCTTAACAAGATGAGTGGTGCCAAGACCAGACTCAGACGAATAAGGAGAAAAGAAAAGAGGCGAGGGCTAGAACTCCCTCTCTAAGGCGCGGAGACCCTGATCACATGAACAGTCTACAGAAGAAGCGGAAAATCAAGAGAGGGGTGAGGACTAAAGCCTCGAAGCAATGGGAGAAGGGCAGATGCCCAAGCAGTGGATGTGGAAGAAGTTGGGTCAGACCCAGAATTAGGAGGAATCAGAAGAAGAAATTGGTGGATAGAAAGAGGTGGATCTGGAGGGTCTGGAGGCAGAGGAGGATCGTGAGAGGAGAAATCATCCGGAGGCTCCGGAGGGATAACGAAAGAAGGGATGCGATGCCCTGGGGAGAAATAGGGAAAAAGATGATGAAAAAGATGACGAAAAAGGAAGAAGAGAATAAGAGATATGGAGTCCCGGAGGAGCAAAAAGATGAATTGAAGGAAATATGGAAGGTCCGGAGGTTCCGGAGGAATAAAATCAGGAAGGAGAAGGTGGAAAGGGGCGTCGTGCCCGAGGGAAAAGTCCGGAGGTTCCGGAGGGATGAAATCAGTAAGGAGAAGATGGAAAGGGGCGTCGGGAAAATCCGAAGGTTCCGGAGGAATAAGGTGGAAAGGGGCGCGATGCCCTGGGAGAAAGTCCGGAGGTTCCGGAGGAATAGAATCAGAAAGGGCGAGATGCCCAAAGAGGAGGGATAAAATTCCTGGAGGTTCCAGGGAAATGGCAGGAAGGGGGACGCGATGCCCCAAGGGGAGTGGATAAAAGGATGAATATGAATGAGATGGGAAATGCGGAATATCCGGCGGTGCCGGAAGGTGAGGAAGATACGGGTTTGGAAACCCGGGAAGCAGGAGGTGCAAATGCATGTAATGGGATGGATGCGATGAATGCATGAAATGCAAAGAATATGAAGAATGTGAAGGGCGAGAGGATGAGATCCTCCTCCTATCCCTGGGAATGGCCCATGAAGAAGAAGTGATAGAGATGGATGAATAGAAAGTGGAACAAATAAGGGATGGTCCCTTAGCATCAAGGTAACTGCCCCTCCATGGCGGTGAACATGTACGAGAAATAGCCCCTGACGAAGCTTCAATAGTAAACGACAACTCCCTTGGAGGGTGAAAAGTAATGGTGTGAGGGAGTTGGAAAGTAGGGCTCAGAAGCATCATGTTGCCCGGGGGTTCAAGATTTGGAAGTTGGAACAGAGGGTGCCCTGCCCAGCCCTTACACAGCATCAGTGCTTGGCATGACGGCGACTTGGCCTCTTCAATCATGCCTGGCACAATAACCCGGATTGGCATCCGGCAAATGAACTCTTGCATTTTGAATAGCGCGGCCATGGCCAAATTCTTCTTTCGCAGCTCTTGATCATCCTCGGCACAAGTGTTTGTAGAAGCACTCCCCTTCCGAGTAGTAGAGGGAGGTGAAGCAGAGGCGGAAGGCTCCATGAATGGTGGGGGCGTAATGAAAGGCGTTGGAGAAAGGATAAGTGGAGGCGGAGGTATAAACACGTCGAGTTTCTCCCTTTGCTCGGAAGCAGTTGGGATTGGCTCGAGTACAAAAAAGGGTGAATCCTGCTCAGGATTAGCCACGGGTAAAGGTGAAGGGTTATGTGGTGGAGTAGGTGTTATAGGCATAGTGGAGGGTTTTGAGGTTAAAGGGGTAATGGAGGGTTGAAGTGGTGGGATGTTAATTGGGGAAGGTTTAATGGTGGGTTCAATGGAGGCCGATGGTGTGAAGGTTAATGGTTTAATGGGTGGAGGTGTCATTGGTGGAGGTTTGGTGCGGGGAAAACGCCGGACGGGGCGAGCGGTGTTAGGAGTGGGAGGAGACTCAAGATGCGCCGGTGTGGGTGATTGGAGTATCGACCCATCATCGTAACACCAAGAGGTCTCGGAAACGGGGGTTGGATCAGGGATGGTTTCCTCCTGAGCAGGGGGTTCATCAAATGATAGTGGGGGAAGTGGAAAGTTAAGGAAACTCGGAAGGGGTGCCTGCATAGCTTCATCATCGTACATCGCTTCAGATTCTTCAAATGCCGGCTCTTGATTGCTTGAAATGTCAACGCCGTAGTCGTCCGTCCTATCCTTCCATTCTCTCTCCATTCTTGTAATGTCATCCAAAGCGGCATGGAGAGGATTAACCGGAGTAGGAGGAGCGGGCCGTGAACTTGTAACCCTCTTTAATTGTTCCTCCATGGAAGCAATCTTATCAAAGATATTTTGCTGGAGGGGAGTAACATGAACAATAGCGGGTTGGCAGGGCATTGAAGGAGGAGGGGCCGCATAAAGAGGCCGTGGAGGGGAATTAATAGGATAACCCGTAGAAGAACCTGAATGGGCCGAGTTGCAAGAAATAAATGGGCCTCGGGGCCGTGTTGGAGGAGGAATAGAAGGAGGCGGGTGATGGGCCACCCGAGTAGAATGAACAGGAGGAGATGGGTAATGGGCTACCCGATCAGGATTAGAAGGAGGAGATGGGTGATGGGCCACCCGAATAGAATTGGAAGGAGGTGGGTGATGGGCCACCCGATTAGGAATATGAACGGAAGAGGGAAATGGGTGATGGGCCACCCGTATAGAATTGGAAAGAGGGGGAGATGCATGAGATGTACCCTCAATGGCGGCCTTAAGGGCTTGGATCTGTTGAGGGGTGAGATGATCTAATGCATGAATGATTTGGGAAACCTTCTCATCATTGGGAGGAGACGGTCCCGAGGGAATAGTGGCCTGAAATTGAGTAGGTGGACCATGAGAATGGACATTGCCCATGGGTTGGGTATGACCATGATAATAAGGACGTGGTCCCTTGAAAGAATGGTGAGAATGCTGATTAACATGTTGAAATTGAGGATATGAAGTGCTAGGTTGTGCATCCTCATGAATTGAATTGAACATGTTTCTATCATGGTAAGCCATTATATAATCAAAAATTCTCAATAATTATGCAAATAAGCACACAAGTTGGAATGGTTACCGTGATTTTTGATTGTTTTAAACCTTGGTGAATTAATGATTTTTAGCAAAGTTTTGAATGATTCACACAAGGGGGGGGAGCCTAGTTTCAAATGAGATTTAACTCCAATGCCAACTAGGAACACTCTCTCACCACGTATAGGCCAACTAGCTCGGGACTCCAAAAGGGTACAACCTGCCCGGCGTCCGTGAGGGAATCCACGGGTGCGGGGACTTACGGAGGTTTGAAAAAGGGATTTCCGGTCCAAAGAGACGGAATGCTCAATGGAGGGTCGTCCCGATTCCAAGAGGGTGTGTGGATCCTAATGAAGAGTGGGGGGCTCCCAACCCAAATGCAAATATGTGTAAATGCAACAGATGTATAACAGAATATAAAATATGAAAAAAATAAACGGGGAAGCACGGCGAAAACACAGGAAGAAGACGCCCTGGGGCAGGGCGCTACTAATCAAAAAGACGCCCTGGGGAAGGGCGTGAAACACTGTGGGGGGCCCACAGGCAAGGTAAAACGCGCCCTGGATCAAGGCGCTAAAACTAAAAGAAACGCCTCTGGAGAGGACGTTAAAATGCACTAGATGCCAACCAAGTCAAAGAAACGCCCTGGGGTGAGGCGTTACAAAGGAAAGGACGCCCTTGGGGTAGGGCGTCAAATTATAAAACGCACCCTGATGTGGGGCGCTACGCAACAAAGAAACGCCCTGCTCTAGGGCGTGAATTCTCAGTGTAGGAGATATGAATAAAAACGCCCTGTCAGAAGGCGTTACTCATGAAAGAGACGCCTCTGACAGGGGCGTGAATTAGCTTCCTTCAGAAACTCTTTCACGGCCAGAAATGACAGAAGCACTCACAGCAGCAGGGCAATCAACAGAATCATGCCCATCAAAATTTTAAATAAGTGGAAATTTTAAAACAAATCTATTCAATTGACAAATCACTTAGGGGAGAGTGCAAAGCACAATGGAGGGTGCCCGAGGGGCACAAAGGAAAGGGTACCGAGGGTACCAATGGGAAAGGGCACACGTGGGTGCCAAAGGGAAGGGGGTAATCAAAATAAAAACAAGAAAGGGTCCCACCGTGATCGCCAATTTGTAGATCTTAATTAAAATCCACTTAAGGAAAATATTAAGAATAAGCAATAATCAATAATGTGGAGAAAAATATGCACGAGGTGCACAAGGGGAGTTTGTGATCGCCAGAGACGCGAGGCCTCAAAAGATAATCAATAACAAATAGGGAGGGTGATCGCGAAAAATACCTCAAAAGATACGGGGGATGTGAGTACTCCTTTTCTCTTCAAAATCGGCCGGCCGATGAAGAGAGTCTTTCAACTTTGGTTACCCTTGCAAAACAAAGACAACAACACCAAAAGATATGGATTAGAAATAATGTGTGTGTAGCATCAAATTCATAATAGAAAGGTGAGCATGATAACATATGAAATACACACCTTAAGGGGATTGCCCTTAAACCCCTATGCAAAGAGGGTGGGAGATGTATGATGCATGCAAATAAAAAATAAGGGAAGTGTGCAAGAGTTGCACTATGGGGAGATCTCAATGTGATGGTTGAGAAAAAGATCAATAAAACAATGATGCATGCATGATTTATGAACTATGAAAAATAAAGGATAAAGGGGAGATAAGATAAAAATCTTGTTTGTGGCCCCTTTGGCTTGAATGTTCGATGGAGAGAAACTTCAAAAGATGGGATGATGACTTGATGTGAAGAAGCCTCCTTAGCCGATGCCACCTTCGGTTCCTGTAAAGAAAGAAAACAAACAGAAGAAAAAGGAGAAGACAGAAGAAGAAGGGGCGGAAGAATACAGAAGAAGAAAGAAGAAGAAGAAACAGCACAGAAGAAGAAAAAGAAGACAGAAGGAGAAAGAAGAAAAACCGTGGGAGGGAGAAAAAGAGAACAGAAGAAACAAAAACACAGAAGAAGAAGAAGAAGAAGCGGAAGAAGAGAAAAAAACAAAAATCCAAGCCGCCGAACGGGGCCGAAGCAGGAGAATAAAAACCCCCCTTAACAGAGCTACCGAAGTTCTATTAAGGATAGAAGAAGAGATAAGAAGGAAAGAGTCCAATGGAGGAAAAGATAAGAATGGGCAAGGTGACCAAACGAAGTAGGAGTCTTTCTGGGAAAGGCTGCATCCGTTCGGAGCACAAAGGTGAAACACAACTTGGATAAGGGCGTTAATTAAAGAATTGACGACCTCTCCAAAGGGCGTTAATTAAAACACGACTTATATCAGGGCGTTAATTCAAAAATCAAATTTTGGAATTTATTTGAAAAGTTGAAAACACGTCTGAGTCAAAGGCGTTAATTAAAAAAACGCCCTAACAAAAGACGTTAGTTCAAAATATTCAAAATAGGGCTATTTTTCATTTCTCAATATTATTTTCTCATTTTTTAGGTGAAGGTGCATCTCGTCGCCCTGATTCCAACGACTATTTTTGCGAATTTTTCTGACACCCGGAAGGCCACCAAATCACCTCTGGAAGGGGTTGAAAAATAATATTAAAATATTACATTTGAAAGACACGCCCCCACTTGAGGCGTGAATTCATTTTTTTAATTTTTTTTATTCAAAATAACGCCTTATGCTAAGTCGTTAATTCCCGAAAAATTCCGAAAAATTCTCAGAAAAATCCAGAAAAATAGGAATTTGATAGAAATGACGCCCTGACAATATGTCGTTAATTTTATATAAACGCCCAAGCCTAAGTCGTTATTTAAAAGACACCACAATCCAAGTCGTTAATTCAGAAAAATAGGGAAAAATACCCAGAAAATCCAGAAAAATCCAAAAAAAATCTAGAAAAATCCAGAAAAATAGGAGCAAATAGGAAAAAATAAGGAAAGGGTGAAAAAAGGAAGAAACCCAAGAAAAGTGAGAAAAACCACTCAAATAGAACTAATTTGAGGGTCAAATTGGGGCATTACAAGGTAATATGAGATGTACTCATAATAACGTCAATTTTGGCGTGTCTACAGCCGGAGACGAGGGCGAGCGGGGAAGTGTGGGTTCCCCACACACTGCGCCGATGAAGCTTCGAACCTGTTTAAGTGTACATTCACTACTCCTCACGCAGGAGGGTGATCTCGGGGGTGGGAAATGATGGGTTACAACAAACACTACCTCCCACAGGGAGGGGCGGTAAGCCGGCCAGGCGAGAGGGAGAGATCGGCTTGGAAGCCCACGAGGAGGGACCGCTTCTGAATTGGACTGCTGGCTGTGGATGCTGATAGGTAGTCGGTGTAGTCCCTGTAGATCTCTGTCAGGATTTTTGCCGATGGCGAGCCCAGGGGGGATCTCTTCGTAACAGGAACCCCAACTCCTCTGATTTATGTGGAATTATTCTGATGTCATTGAAGGTTGCTGTGGAGGTTGGAGTAGGACAACAGGATCAGGGACAGAAGACTCCCTGTATCTAGCGGCAGGTTGCATAGGTTGCCACGGCCGCTCCCGGATGCCGAATCACGAACCGTCAGAGTTTTTGGAACCGTGGACGAAGCCTCTACACAGAAAAACTGACGGAAACACCTTCTGAGGTCGGAGTGGGCAGGAGGACGCCGATGAGTGAGAACTGGTTGCTGTAGACTGCAGGAGGCATACCCACGTGACTGAGGGAGAAAATTCGGAACTCTGGCTCCCGGTGGTCGAATGCCATTCCGCTTCTTGATCCTGATCGGGGACAGGAGGAGGAAGAATTTTGATGAAGAAACTTCGGTCTGATTCCTCCGCCGTTGGTCGTGACGTTGCTTCCAACCGGGCTCAGGTTCTCTGCAGAGGAGGTCTGGCGCAGTTGGGGAAGAACAGCTCTCCCGGACGGCCACAAACTCGGAACTGGACGATTCCACCTCGCTTGCGAAGTAGACTTGTAGATCTTTCCATCGATGTAGGCCACACCCCCAGCAGGACCAGGATGGAGTCGTGGACGGAGCTTCAACTGGGTGCTGGTCTGCTGGTCTTCTCTGCACACAGGTTGGAGATTGAGTGGTGGGGTTAGGTTAAGGGGGGGGGGTGGAGTTCGGTAATGGAGGAAGGGTGGGGATGATTGCAGATGGGGGAGGGATGTGTGGAGGTGTTGAAGGGGGTGGAGCTGGTGGGAGGGAGGTGCAGGAGGGGGGAGGGGAGTGGGGGCCGAAACTTGGAGAGGGGAGGGTGGAGGGGGGGTCGGCCAAGGTAGTGGGGGTGGGTGTAAGGGGGGGTGAGAATGGTGCGCAAGTATTAGAAGGGGGGGTGGCTGCTTGGGTCGCACAAGGGAATTAATGGGGGTGTGGGGGAGTGGAAGAGTTGCCTTGGATGTGGGGAGATGTATGGGGAATAGGGAGGGTTGTCTAGGGAAGGTGAAAGGTTGCTTGGGATGTGGAAGGGATTTAAGGGAGTAATGGCCTTGGGAATATGAAAGGGTGGAAGGGTGAGGTGGCAGCTGAGGTGGCAGGGGGAGGGGGAGGTGAAAGGGCAGGTTCGCCCAAGGGAGAGAGAGAGAAGGGGGAAGAGAGAGAGAGGGGTTCGACCCCTAGAGAGAGAGAGAGAGAATTAGAGAGCTAGAGAGAGAGGGAGATGCACTTAAGCTCAAATTTGCAATACTTCATTACTTCAAAAGAGGGGGTTTGGGGTCCTATATATATGAAAACCCAATTTACAAAAAGTCCTCATGAAATGGACAAATGACGGAAGACCAAGGGTTGGGGAGAGGGGCGCCCATGGGCCAGACCAAAGACATGGCCCAATAAGGCCTACTAGCCCCTTTAGCCCACTAGCCCGCATACAAACATAAGTAAATAACATGATATCCTAGTAACATGACTCAAAACATAGGCAAATACATCAAAATGACTCAAGAAAGTAGGAAAATGTAATAGGATGATAAGCACCAAAGTCCTGACTGAAGAAGGGCTGCTCCCTAGCTGCCTCTGGGAGGGAGAGAAGTGCCAAGCCAGAGGGTATGTGGTGTGATGCCCTCATCACACTGCCTATTCTTATCTTCCCGAATCTGTGTCTATCTTTGATCGAAACCCTATAAAAGAGTCCCCTGGTTGATCTCGCGCGAGGTTACAGAGAGCACAGCAAGGCAAGGTAAGGTTAGAAGGAGAGAGGGATGTTGTTATTGTCACAGAAGTTTTTGCGCAGAGAAGAGTTTTCTCTTCATCCGTGTGATTTCTTCGTCATCTTCCTCTGCTTCCTGCTGCTCCGGTGGTTCTCCCTTTACTGTTTACAGGAACAGCAAGGGTTCTCTCCTTTGTTTGTGTTTGTCTTCATCGTATCATCACGTTCATCATTTTTTCTTCTTTTGCATTAGTATTGCATCTCCTCTCCTCTCCCTATTTCTCTAGGGGTTTTAAAACCAAACAAAAAGGTGCGCATGCTATATTCTTATTTCATCATCATATTGTTTATTTGGATTGATACTACACTCACTCTCGGCTGATCCACTTTGCTTTTATTTATTTTTCGTTTCAAGGTAATCAACAAGGAAAACCCCCTTCATCGGCCGGCCGATAGAAGGTGGAGGAAGGAATTCACATCCATCCCGCATCCTATTATCACCAGATATTCGCGATCATCTTTTCTTCTTATTAAGGTAACCCCTCTGGCGATCACTCTCCTTATTAGCATCACGTGCTCTTTTACTCCCTTTTCATCATTATTCTTCTTATTATTCTTCATATTCTTATTATCACTCTTATTCTCCCAGTAAGAGTGGATTTTCCATGATCCACACCGGGAGGTACTAAGATGTTTAAAGACTTGAAAAGATCCTTTTGGTGGCCAAATATGAAGAAGGAAATTGTAGAACTTGTGAGTAGATGTTTGGTGTGTCAGCAAGTCAAGGCTGAGCATTTCAGACCTGCAGGGAAATTGAAACCACTTGATATACCCTGAAGAGGGGCGATCTCGCGCTAGTCCTGAGCTGGAGGAGATGATCACCGAGTAGTGAACTGCAAGGAAGGGAAACGGATCAGGGGGCCCAGGGATGGTTCCCTGGGGAAAACCCTACGATGCCTAAGTCAGTAGAGCGATGGTGGAAGCTATGAAGGGAGGAGGAAAGAGATGCACGAGATCCCTCTACACCAAGATGGTGAAGTGGTTCCTGCTTAAGGAATGCTAGGTATGTGTTGGCCTTACCTTTCGTTGGAGGGAGTCCCAGGTTTAAATAGTGTGATAGCCTCATGAGTCCCGTAAGTTGAGGAGTTCCAGGCGGGAGTTACGTCCTCAACGTAGGCTCTTTACGTCCTCATCGTGGGATCTTTATAGCCTTGAGGGGTCGCGGGTCCCTTATCCTTGTGAACTCCTACTCATAAAGGGCTCTCAACGACAGCGGGGATAAGTAATCGTCGGTCGTCCCAAGATTGAAGAGTGCCAGCCCTTTCCGGGTGATAAGCATAGCTCGGATGAGGCTCGGTCAGAGTGGGCGCGTGGCGCTAGCCTTTATCCTGGTGAGCGGGATAACTCGGGCTTGGGTCTTCCTCCAACCGGACCGAGGCTCGGGCCTTCTGAGCCTAATGGCCGCCGAGGAAGGGCTTGATCCCGAGTGATTTTATTGGGCTTTGATGCTAAGTGGGCCCTGCGGGACTATCACTTAGATGAGCTAGGCCTCGTTTGGTCCTGATGGACCTAGTTCGGCCACTCTTAGATGGGCTACAGAAATCCCCCTCTCCACTTGTCCCCCGCCTACTCCTGAGCTTTGGTAAGCTCGGAAGAGTAGCCGTTAGGGTTTTAGACTAGCGTGGCTCGGGTGGGTGGAGATCTAGCGGTGTTAAGAAGCCACGTGTCGTGGTCACCTGGGCCCGTAATAATGATGATCCTGACGGATTTGAACTGAAGGGGCCCCCTTTTCTCGGAGGTCGGAACGACGTGCCACCTTCCGCTTGGGAATATAGGCGTTATGCGCTTGTCATCGCTCCAAACTCCCTCCATTTTTAGGGTTTGACTTTCCTTCATGCTTGCTTGTGGGGCTCTTTGATGCGTCGTGAGGCCACGACAGAAGAGCAGAGGCTTGCAGCGACGTTCGCAGAGTTGGCGGAGATAACTGCGGAGGCGGTACGACAGCTTCCTCTTCCTCCGGAGTCTTCAGAATCTCAGGAGTATTCCTCTTCAAGTTCCTCTCCAGAATCCATGGCGGATCAGCGTCTGGAGGTCGAAGTGTGGGAGGGCGAGCCTGCGGTGAGGGCGACGGTGATACCGCCAGCTCCAAATTGCAGTGAGCTAGGGGAGGCAAAGGTGAAAAGGCTAGAGCACAAGTTTTGCCTCCCCTATAAGTTTTACTTCGCCGCGACTGCCCCACACGAGACGAGCTTGGATTCTCGTATGGGCCACATCTGCACCTTCCTTCTGTCTTGGAAGGGTGGGTTTCGCCTTCCCTTCGACCCCTTTGTGCTTAAGCTTCTCGATTTCTTTCAGTTGGCGCCCGTACAGTTGGTAGCCAACTCTTATCTTCTTCTTTCCGCCTTTCGCATCCTCTGTCGCCAATGCGGGGTTCCTCCTTCCTTGGACCTATTCCATTATTTTTTCGATTTGAAGGCGTACCCCTTGGCCGAGAAGGGCTTCTATTTCATCCAGGTGAGGCGAAATAGGAGCTGCGTCTTCTTGGCCGCGAAGGATTCTTCGCACAAGGGATGGAAAACTCAGTTCTTCTGGGTGGGGATTTATTCGGTGGAGCAGACTTGGAGGTGCCCCGTAATCCTCAATTTCCATCCGAACATCCCTTCAAGGGGGGATGAGTTTTCTCCGGACATGGAGGAATATGCGACCATTTTGCTGAAGCATCGTCAGTCCACGGAGGAGCTGGTTACTCCAGAGAACATCGAGCGGTGTCTTCTCACGTGACTGACAGGTACGGGCGTCACGAGTCAGCTTCTTCATTGGATGACGAGGCCATTTCCTTTTCTTGACCATATCTTCTTCTGTGCAGACGCCAGGCGGCGGGCCGTGGAGGAGGAGCTTGCGGCCAAGCGGGCGGTGATCGATCTCGGTGATGATTCGGCCGCCAACGAGCCGCGATCTCCCGGGGGGCACACCCGAGCTAGGGATAGGGGCAAGGGGATGGCCCAGGAGGGGTCTTCTAGGTCGCGGGGGGCCAAACGCAAAGATCCCGTAGAGGGCATGATACGGGACGCCATGAAGGCCAAGAAGCGGGCCAAGATGGTCGGGTCTGCCCCCGCTGTCGAGGATGACTATGGCTCAGCGGCTCTCCCCTCTTTTGAGCGAGATAGGGCTGACCCTATTGGGCCGGCTCTCCCATTCGCCGAGCGAGAGGGGGCCGAGGAGGCCAGGGCCGCTTCTGGGGGCGGTGGCATTGGATCGGCTCTTCCCTCAGCAGGAGCTGAGGGGGCTGGGGCCGCTTCTGCTGGTGGCGGTGGCATTGGATCGACTATCCCCTTAGTAGGAACCGAGGGGGCCAGAGTTGAAGCGGGAGATGCTGGGACCACGGCCGAGACTGGGGCGTCGATTGAGGCGGGTGACGCTCCTGGTGGCGGTGTAGGTGCCGAGCCGGTCGAGGCCGGGGGGTCGCGAGGAGCGGCGACGCAGCCCCAACCGACCGAGGTAAGAGGGGCGGATGAAGCAGCGGCTCGATCCGGGCCGGCCGGTGGGGCTCCCGAAGAGATGCCACTCGGAGGTGGGGCCCTTATTTCGGTGGCTCTGGAGAGGCTAGGCATCCAGGGCCCTCTGTATCAGGTATGCCACAGTATAGCCGCGAAGGTGAAGGGAGGAGACAGGCAGCACTCCCCACCCGCGGCCCTCGAGATGGTTATGGAGGGCGGCTTGGTCTTGGCCTAGATGGGGGCCACTCTGGCTGAAGCTTACGCTCGGTCGGAGTCGGAGCGGTTGACCCTTGCCTGGACCCTTCGTGGGTTGGATAAGAAGGTAGCTCGACTCATCGAAGAGCGTGATGGGCTTCGGTGGGAGCTCTCTTCAGTTAGAGAGCTGGCACGGGCGAGTCAAGCGGAAGCCTAGACACTGGCCGAGCAATTGGCTCGGGCCCGTGAATCGCTCGAGAGGAAGAGTAGGCTTCTTGAGGAGGAGCGTATGGCTTGCGTCAAGCTAGACGACCGGTGGGAGGCTGAGCGCGCTGAGCTGGTGGACCGGGCTAAGGAAGCCGTGCGTCTTCGAATGGAGGCTGAGGCTGATCGGGTCGAGGCAGAGAAGCAGATGGTCGAGGCCGAGCAGAGGTTATCCGAGGAGGACCGGGAGAAGGCCGAACTCGTCAGTAGGTTGGAATCGGTCGAGGCGGAGGCACTCGAGCAATACAGACACTAGGAGGCCTACTGGGTCGATCTTAAGGAGGCTGCCCTCCCCTACTATGAGTTAGCGCTTCGCCAGGGCATCCGCAAGGGATTCAAGCAAGGCTGCTACCGGGCTATCTCTTATGCGGAGGAACAGACGTCCGAGATAATCAATTTCTCATCCGGGCAATGCTATGACTAGGATTTGTTGTCCTCCGGTTCTTATGGTTCGGTGTTAGAGGAAGGAGACCAGGGGGGCTCTTCGTCCGAGGGGTTGCCAACTCCGGATGCCTCGGGAGGGCGCGCAACCGAGGCAGTTCCCACGCAGGTGGGGTCAGTGCTAGGGTCGGCCGTCGCCAAGGGTGCCAGGGGCAGAGCGTCCGAGCCTCCCAGTTCCGAGCCTTAGGGTGGGCCCGAGGCTTAATGTATCTGTTTTACTTTTCCTCCTTGTATGTCTTTCCTTTTTCGAAGAAAACTTCTCTTGTCGTGTAAAGAATGTAAGGCAGTAGCGTTGAAGACTTAACTCTTTTGTACCGCCATTGCCATAGTTTGGCCAGCATATCTGCAGTAGTTGGAAAGTGTCGATACGTTCTGCGCGGATCTCGCATGACGGCTGGGCGATCGTCTGACAGGGTGTCTTTCCGTTTTGTCATGCTTTAACTGCTTGGCTGCTCCGTGTGTCCCGCTGGGAGGGAACCGAGGAGTCTGAGGTGACCGTTCATAAGGAGAAGTACCTTTAGCGTGTTTTCGAGGGGAGAATCATTTAAGGCAAGTAGCCTCCCTTCGCCTATAAAAGGTCTGAAGGGCGTCTCTCCCTCTCCATCGCTTAAGGTTTTCTCTGACAGTCTTCCCTCTCTCCTTCTTCACGAAGCATTGTGCCATTCGAATTGGAAGCATGGAAGACGCTCCGGAAGATGAAGCTGCCGATGATGGAGTGCAGAGAATCCTTGCTGCTACGGATTTGAAGGGAGTTCGACGGCCGGAGGGCGGATTTGAAGGGGGTTCGACGTGTGGAAGCACGTCGCCCTCTTTTATCAACTCCGGCCGGCGCTTGCGGGGAGGGGCGTGATGGCAGACGGATGGGGGAATCAGGCATTCCTGCCGCCCGTCCCTTCCCGCTCACTCCTTGGAGGGGATCTCCTCTCTTCTTCCGTAGCCTCCTTCTCTCTCCTCTGCCCTTCTTATCATTTCTTTCACTCTTCGGAGGGTGCCTGCACTCCCTGCCTTCCAAAGAGTTGGCAGATTGGAGGCCTTCATTCGTATTCCCTCTTCCCCTTCCTCCATCTCTGTCAACTTGGAAGGTAGCCTTCTTCTTCCTAATCCCTCTATCACCTTTGTTCCGAGTTACCCGAGCCAACGAGGTCGACTACCCTTTATCCGAGCCAGTTTCTGCACAAGGCAGAGTCAGTGGCTGGACGCAGGAAAGTTAACCGAGTCAGTCGAGCGATGGGCTAGTATGGCGGTACCAGATGGATTTTTGCTTTTTTGACATGTATTGTATTGACTTCGACCTTTCTGATGTACAAACAAATTATTTGAATAAGAGAGAAAAGGTTATTTTCATATTGCTTACATGACTGAAGTGTTCAGAAGTAGAACTTGCGTAGTGTAGTCACGTTCCATGTCCGAGGGATGGGTTCTCCTTCCATAGTAGATAGCCGGTATGCTCCTTTCCCGAGCGTCTCGACCACTCGGTAGGGGCCTTCCCAATTAGGGGATAGCTTGTCCGTCGCCTCAAGTGGTCGAGAGGCTTCGACCTTCCTGAGAATGAAGTCTCCCGGTTGAAAGTGTCTATCTCGGACTTTGGCGTTGTAGTATCGAGTGAGGCGGCGTTGATATTCCGTTGCTCAGATGCTGGCAATCTCTCAGAGTTCATCTGCTAGGTCGAGGTTTTCGAGCAGTTTCTGGTCTTTTGCCTCGGGTGAGAAACAGACGACTCGAAGGGAGGGATTGGCAATCTCCAATGGGATCACGGCCTCGGCGTCGTACGCCAGTTGAAAGGGACTTTCACCGGTTGCCGTTCTGGGAGTCGTTCTGTGTGACCAAAGTACGTTCGATAATTCCTCAAGCCAACTGCCCTTGGCTCTGCCGAGCCTAGTCTTGATGCCTTTTAAGATAGTCTTATTGGCATTTTCGACCAGCCCGTTAGCTTGAGGGTGGGCGACCGAGGTGAAGTGATAGCGAATGTTTAGGTCGGTGCATCTGTCTCGGAAATAACGAGAATCAAATTGTCGACCCTTATCACTTACTATCACCCAGGGGATACCGTAGCGACAGATGATCGACTTCCAGACGAAACTCCAGACGACTGTCTCGGTGATCCTAGCTGTGGCTTCGGCCTCGATCCATTTGGTGAAGTAATCGATGGCGACGATGACGAACTTCTTCTGGGCCTGAGCTGTAGGGAACGGCCCGAGGATGTCGATTCCCCAACGAGCGAAAGGATAAGGCTCGGCTAGGGTGACGAGCTCCGTTGTCGGCTGATGGACTAGGTGGTCAAATCGCTGGCATCGGTCACAGTGTTGTACGTAGGTCGAGCAATCACGCTGCAGTGTGGGCCACCAGTAACCTTGTGGTGCGGACACCAGAGCGAGTGAGAAGCACGAACCGGCGAGCCGTCGGTACCGTACGCGGAGCACCACTCGAGCTACATCAGCTTCTCTTTGGCTCGGAGATAGTCTGGAGTCTCCGCCATGAGTTTGGACACTTTTTAGCACTTATTTGGATTGTATTTGGGCTTGTAATGTGTGTTTTATTTGGGTTTTTCATTTTGGGCTCATTGTAAGGCTCTTAATAAGCCATTTGGGTTAAGCCCTTTAGAGTCTATTAAGGGGTGATTGCCATATTGGGCTATGAGGCTTCATTAAGCTTCATATTAGGTTCTTAAGCCACTTAAGGCCCAATTAAGCTTCTCTCTCTCATGGGCCACCTAAGTTGGAATAGAGTGGGCTTGTGGATGGGCCTTGATGGCCTTGGATCATAGTGGCCCAAGAGAGGCCCATGTAGGGGGCGCACCCCCTTTTGTCTCTATTAGGCTAGTTGTTTATTTTTTTTCTTTCTTTCCTTTCTCTCTTTGACCACCTGTGTAAAAAAGGGGATTTGGCTTCCCCTAATTGTCCCTCCCAAACCTAGATCTGAGGGCATGGAAGGTCATTTGCCATGGGAGGTCAAGTCATATAAAGAGTTGTAATTTTCATTTCTTACACAATTAATGCCAAAAAATTACTGAAATTCTTGGAGCCCCCTTGAGTGGTGCTCACCCCTCCTCTCTCCTCCCCCTTCCTGCAGCTATGAAGGCTACCTCCAGAGGTGTGAAGTCTCTTATTCAAGCCTCTTCTGAGTGGGAAGCTCAGATCTATCGCCGCCGCTGCCACCGAGCCGCCGTCGCACCGCCATCGCCGCCTTATCAGAATTATATCTTCATCCAACAGCAAGCCCTTCCACGAATTTCTGCTCCCAGCCAAGAAATCTTCTTGAGCTTAAATTTTTAGGGTGTGTTCCAGAGGTTCCCTCCATATTATAGAAAAATTGGTTTGGCCACTAGTTTCCGATTTCCATTTTTCCATTTTCGTCCATCTTCTCCTTCCAGATCTACATGTTTTCAGTCTAGATCCACAGCCACCCTGAGTTTCCCATCTCCGGACCAACTTTTGATTTTTTCTTGAACCCCCAAAATTACTGCAGGTTCTACCCACCATCCCCTCCACCCATGAATTTTCGTGGAATTTCAAAAGCCCTCCACCTATTTTCTAAAAATTATTTTCAGATCCCCTTCAGTTCTATCTACTTCTGTCCAGATCCGACCACCTACCATTATAAAATAGCTTTCCCCATCTAAATCTCCACCAAATTAGTCATAAGAAATATTTTCATTTTCCTCTCTCTCCCCTCTACAATCTTAATGAAGAGCTCGAGGTCTAATTCGGAGTTTTGCCTTACGGTCAATGCCAACTCTCAGGAAACTCAGTTTCTGCCCAGTCAGATCTGAGACTGGGAACAGGTCGGGCCCATCAGAAGCAAAACTCCGGTGAATTTTTCTGAGTCCCACAGGGTCGAAGGACTTCGAGAGAGCTTTCCAACTATACCTCTTGTGCGTTGATCCGACATTGGGAGTGATCGCAGTAGCAGATCTTGCCGGATCGCGCGCCAGAAAATAGAACCTACAGATCTGTGGGCAGCAACTCCAAGTCTTGAAGATTAGAGCCGCCCGGCCTCCGACCGGCGTTCCCGCCTGACCGCCTTCCAGGGAGGCGCGCCACCAAGGGTCTCCATCACAGCAGGACCCACCCCATCAGACCCGGAGGACAGAGCGGTCCGTGGGCCCCATGAACCCGTAGATCGCGCCGTCCGAACAGCACTAAACGCGGGTTTCGGCACCGATGGAGCGTCATCAAGATGCTGCCCGTCAACCCAATTCACGTGACTCCCGGGCCCCACATGTGACCTTTTACGTCCCTTCGTGGAGTGGGTCAAAACCATTGTGCCGCTGTAATAATTGTTAATCGGGAGTTCGGAGTTGGCCGGGGTTGTCTTCCCCACGCCGGGAGCGTAGAGGTAACGGTCTTAACTCCTTGGCATTCATTTGCTAGTTTAGTATATGGTCGTATGCCATTGTGAGAGCATAGGATTCTAGCCCGTGAGTCCATGTCACCACTGTGAGCGAGAGAGTGACCCGTCCCGTGGCTCGATCCGAGCACGGAAGTGAGTCGGACTACCCTTAACTCTGCCGGTTCCTCAACCGTGCACGATCCGCGTTTCCCTCGCTTAGGACGACGAGTGAGCGTGCATTTCTGTTAGCGACGTATAGCCCATAGGAGCTCTTAGTGTCGGGCCTAATGTCTCTCCCATCGTATGTTGCTGGTCGTGAGCGCATTTAGAGTCCGAGGTCCATATCACTTAGAGTCGGTCCCCGTGTCCGTCCCACATCAGTTTGGTATCAGAGCGAGTCGAGTCTAGGGTAGTCGTTGTTGTGCCCCTTGTGTTTTGATGATAGTGTGGTGTTTTAATGATAGCAACATGAATGAGTCACCATATTGTTTTACTCACATGATTGCATATGACTGATCTGTTCTGTGGAGATTGCATGAGTGTGCTATGTCTGATCTGTTCTGTGGAGAATGCATAAGTCTATACATTGCATCTTTACCTACGTTCTGAACTGAGCAAGTCTATACACTCCTTATATTCACCTACGTTCAGTTCAGCAAGTCTGTACATTGGGCTATCACTTAAAGTCTACACATCACTGCATTGGCCAAGTCTATACATCGCTATTTGTTCATGCGTGTTAGTAAGTCTATACATTGAATGTGCATTCATTTGTCTGGCTACAGAGCACTAAGTCTATACATTAGCACTGTAGCATGCACGAACTCTAAGTCTGTACATTCGTTGCGTCTTGTGCATGCATCACTCAAAGTCTGTACAGCCTGTGTTCACAACACAAAGTCTATACATCGTTCTGCTTGCACAAATGCCAAGTCTATACATTGGCTTTGCTTGCACGAGCTGAAGTCTATACATTGTCCACTTGCAACACTTGCAAGTCTGTACAGCGGTTGCTTTCATGCCCAGTAAGTCTGTACATCGTCTTGGTGTAGGCGTGGCAAAGTCTGTACATTGCATCACATGCCCTGCACACATTGCAAGTCTATACATTCATTGTGCATAGTCCATGAGCAAGTCTATACACTCTTCAAGGGCATAGTCCATGCATTCAGATCAAGTCTACACATTGCAGCTTGTGGTTCATTCGTCTAAGTCTGTACAGCATGTTCCTCATACAAGTCTGTACATGCATTAACTGTGAGCATGGCATAGTCTGTACATTGTCTTTGCTGCACGCATGACTAAGTCTATACATTGTGCATTGCTCAAAGCAGAGTCTGTACACTGTGCATCCTTTGATTTGAAGTCTGTAAATCGTGCATCTATTGATTCGAAGTCTGTACAGCATATGTTCTTCATATATTGTCAAGTCTGAACATTGCACATCATCATGGTTGCCTTGATGCCGTAGAAAGTCTATACATTCTATTTTGCTTGAAATTTGACGCCCATCAATAGGGGCGTTCGTTCTGTATCTGACGCCTAGGAAAGAGTCATCTTTTTATCATGCATCATTTTATCAAAGTCAAGGCATCGTCTGGTTGCATATCGCATAGTCTGTACATGGTGCATTGTGTTCTCATGCCTTGAGTCTATGCATTGCAAAGTATGTACATTGGTTGCACATTGTTCTCCATGTCTATACATTGCTTCTTCATGCATTGCACGAAGTTTGCACATGTCATAGCACTGCATATATGAAGTCTATACATGCTCAAGCGTTGCATATATAAAGTCTATACATTACAAAGTCTACACACTGCATTGCCTTCATAAAGTCTGTACAAGCTGTTAGACTTAAACTGATATTCCTTTCGTCTGTCTGATAGGTACTCTTTGAGAAGCTCTATGAAGGCACGTGATCCAAGGATGGACGAAGTGCCCAGGATCGTGACACGTGTACAGCAACAGGCTGAGAAGCTGCCACGTGGACTGAGGCCTTTGGGCGGGAAATGTGGAGAGCACACGCCCTAGCTGTTGCTGCTATAAGAGGAAGCCTTCTTCCTCAGAAGAAGACTGATTGTGATCGAAGTAGAAGGGGCAGAAGCAGAAAGTGAAGGAGAGATACCATGCACGATCCAGAAGAAGAAGAAAAAGAGAGAACAGAAGAGAAAGAAGAGAAAGTGAGAGATAGAGTGCTCGAGCAGATCCAGAAGAAGAGGAAGAGAAAGAAAAAGAGAGTGAGAGATCGAGAGTAGAGAAGAAGAAGAAAAATAAAGAGGGAGAGAGCGTGAGTTGAGAAGAAGAAAGAGAAAGACAGATAGAGAGAGGAAGAGAAGCGAACTTGAAGATCGCTCCTACTGGAAGTTCGATCAGATCCACTCCAGTCAGCTCTTTTGAGAGCCACATTGTGCTTTATCTTTTCCAGCTTTCAGTCGCTGTTGTTCTTGCTTTTGTTTTTCTTTTTGAACCTTTTATCAAGCTGTTAGTCAGTGGTTTACGGAGGAAGATTCCTCTGGACAGCAAGCTGTGTTGCTCAGCGGGGCGAGGTGGATACCTCGGACAGCAAGTTGTGAGGCTCAGCGGTTTGTAGGCAAGCTGTGATGCCCAGCGGTTCAAGCTGTGAGTCAGCAGTAAGTCATACTCGGGTTGAGTGTGGGGTGGACGTAGGTCTTGAGGACCGAACCACCTAAAAATCTCTCTTGCATTGTGGTTTGATTTCTCTATCTGATTGGCGCTAGATGAATGCATAGGGGCAATTTGGCTTGATTGCACACCGGGTGTTTGACTGTGGTATTGAGTGTCCCTTGACATTGTTATTCCATAATTGCTCATTAGTCTTCTGTTTGTATTAGAAATAAATTTTAATTGAGCGAAATTAATTTTTAAAGGGCTGATTCATTCACCCTCCCTCTGAATCGAACGCACCGAACCCAACACTTGGTATCAGAGCGGGTTGTTGTGCATCGGATCTAACAATCCGCAGCAGATCCTGCATTTCTGGTTGGTGCATTGCAGAGTGGGCTTCCTGTGTTCTGTGTTTTGTTTCACCGATTTAGTGTCTTAATTTGCTCATCTGACTTCAGTGTATTCATCATATCTCGATGGCTAATCCTCCGATATTCAGAGGTAATAACTTTGATTCTTGGTTAGAAAATTTCCATCGGTATGTAAAATCTACTGATCCAATTCTTTGGAAGGTAATAACTCATGGTCCACACAAATTATCAAAAGATAAACCTAGTTGGACTGAGAAGGACAAATTGAAAGACTCTGTCAACACTAGAGCAGTAGTTTTAATAAAAGAATCAATTGACAGACCTCCAATCGAATGCATTTCTTCTTGCAGGTCTGCCAACGAAATTTTGGAAAAACTAAAGCTAATCAGGAATCACAGCAAATGCTTGATGGCTAATCGGAGAAATGATGATGATGAAATCTCATCTCAGGTAAGCTCTGAATCTGAAGAACTTTCGATTGATGATCTATGGAATATAAATGAGGAACTTAATGATAGATGTGAAAGATTAAAATCTGAGAATAAAAGATTGAAAAAGAAATGTGATCAGATAAATTTGAAAGCTTCCTGTGAAAAATGTCCAAATCTGAAACAATCTTATGATGCATGTATGTTAGATGTTCAGAACTTTAAGGAACAAAATGGTTCTCTAAAACTTGAAAATCAAACATGTTTGGACAAGATATCTGAACTGGAGAATCAGCTTATTATGATGAAAAATGAGCATCTAAAAGGCATGCAAGAATTGATTGAGATAAATTCTGTAATGGACAAACTGAAGTCTGAAAATGTTGAGGTTCAAAAGCATAATGAAGATCTCAAGGCTAGTCTGAATAAAATCAACAAGGAAGCAATGTATATTTCATCTGTAGAGTCAATCTGTAATATGTGCTCAGCTCTAAGAGAACGTAATGAAGATCTTTTTAGTGAGAATGAATGGCTGAATAAGCAAATTGCCTCGTTTAAAGAGGATCACAAAAATCTGATTATTGAGAAAACTAAAGTGGAAGAAAGAGAAGAGGAACTAATTGAAAAGGTGGAGTTGATGTCTGGAAGAGAAAATTGTAATGAAGGAGTCAAGAAGCTGACTGAAGAAAACAAAGAACTGAGAGAACAAAACAAGAAACTGATGATTTTAAATACTATTTTTTCACAGAGGTTTCTGACTGTCGAAAAAGAAAAATCTACTATTAAGGAAGCTCAACCACAAAAACTTGAGGAGGAAAACACTGAAATGAAAGCTGAAGTTAAAAGGTTAAAGTTGTTAAATACTGGCTTATCTGAAACACTTCTCACCTTAAAAAGGGAAAAGTTCACTTGTGATGGAGAATCACAAATGTTGAACAGTCTAGAACAAGAAATTGAGAAGTATAAAACTACAAACAAAGTTCTAAGTGAATGTGTTAATTGCAGTGAACAAGAGATAGCCAGTTATGAACTTCACATTGCTAGCTTGGAAAATAAAATTCATGATCAGGAAAATTCAGCAATTGAGTCTGCTAAAATAAAAGGAAAAATGACATCTGTCATGAAAAGTGAGGACAAGAATTCAAAAAGGGGGACAAGCTGTAGTTCTAATGTTAAGGAAATTACTAGAAACCAGCTATACACTACCTTTGTGCAAAGCTCTGATGTAGCTGGTACCTCAAGTCAATCCCCAAAACAAAACAAAAATCTGAAATCACCTCCATCATCTGTCTTTCAATTTAAGGCACAGAAAGTTGAAAAACCAACAAGAATTGTAAACAAAGTTAAACAATTGAACAAGAATGGAAAGAAAGATGGGGTTAAAAATGTCCTTACTTGTGTCATGAAATCAGTTAGCTCGGCTGAATTTGATGGGTCAATGCAAAATGCTCATGCCTCATGTACTCATTCGCATGCATCTAGGAATTCATCTGATAGAAACCATGCCCCTAGGAAATCTGATGCTTCTTGCTATTACTGTGGTAAGCATGGTCATATCATGGATGCATGTTTCATCATGAAACAAGATGATAAACTGCATGCTAGATCTTCTGATCATCATGGGTACAACAGAAACAAACTTAAGTTTAACCAGCACATCACATGCTTCAATTGCAACAAGCCAGGTCATAAGACTATTGAGTGTTGGTCATGGAATTACAGGAATAATTCTGGATCTAGAAGTAAGCATGTTAGGTGCTTTGAATGTGGTAAGTATGGGCATTCAGTCAAGGACTGTTGGTATGTTCAGGAAAATCACTTTAATTCCAAATTTGTCAAATTCCCTGCAAAAAGAAATTTTTTTGGAAGAAATAAAACTGCTTTTAAGGAAAAGATTCTTGCATGTGTTGAATGTGGAAAACCTGGCCACCGAGCTTCTGAATGCTGGTGGGCAGGTAATGGTAAATCAAAATCTCATGCAAGTAACAGAAATTCCCATGCTAACTCACATAGGTTACATGATTATAACAATGTTCACAAAAAGAATTCAATGGCTGTTATATCATGTAGATATTGTGGAAAGTTTGGTCATTTCATGAATAATTGTTACCTGATGGAGAATGATGATAATGTTGCCAAGAAACTATTCAGAACACCTGTTAGAATTAACTCAGGATCCAAGGTTATTTGGGTCCCTGCAGGATCAACTTGATTAACATGTTACAGGTGTGCCTTGTGTAGATTCTAAGAAATCCACTTAGAACAATTAAAAGGAAAAGAAATGAATAGAAGAATGGGAAAAGAGGGAGAAAAGGGGAGCATGAGAGGATGCTAAGGGGAATGTGATTGCCAGAGACGCGAGGGCCTCAAAGGATATAACAAATAATCAATGGAGGGATCGCGATATAAATACCTTAAATGCGGGGGAGATTGTGAGTGCACCTTCTCTTTCTATCGGCCGGCCGATGAAGAGAGTTTTCCTTGATTGATTACCCTTGCAAAATTAACAAACACCAATAAACAAACATGGATTAGAAACCAAGATGTGTAGCATCAAATCCAAATGTAAATATGGACATAGAAAGCATGGATATGAACACACCTTATTGGTGTTTGGCCTTTAAAACCCCTATGCAAAAGGGTAGGTAAAAGATGATGTATGATGAAGAATAGAGGGAGATGTGCAAGTGTTGCACTAAGGGAGATGTGCTAGAGTGCACAACATGGGAAGATCTCAATGTTGAGATAAAAAGAGATAAAAGAAAAATATGATATGATGCATGCAATTAACTAAAGCAAAAATAAGAGATAGGAGGGTGAAAGCTTAGTGGTTTTCTCCAATTTGGCTTCAAGCTAGGATGAAGATCTTCAATGGAGGAAGAAGAGGATCTAGAACTCCATGGATGTAGAGGCTTCAAATCTTCAATAGAGGAAGAAGAACTCCATGGATGAAGCTTTTAGGTGCATGGGAGTCTTCCTCCTTGAGCCTTTGGTCCGGCAGCACCTCCTCTTGAATTGATCTTGATGTTCTTTCACAAGGGAGAGAGAGATTCTATTTATAGGGTTGAAATTCGGAATTAATTCCAAGGGAAATTAGGAAAACATGTTTTAGTGGGATTTGGAAGAGATAAACATTAGGCAAGTGTCCCTTCAACCTTGGAAAGTCATAGGAACCCTTTCCCAAGTGAAAAAGTAGGATAAATGAGGAAAGGAAGGGGTGCTGCTGGAGTTCGGAATTGAACAAGAATTGACGACCTTTGTAACGACCCGAGAATCCGATTACCGGGAAGGCCCGATAACCCGAGACTCGCACCGCCACCCACGAGCCCGAAGACTCGGAAGGGTTAAAAGGATGGTGTGGAGACTACACAAGTATCACAAATAATTGTAGAAATTAAACAGTTATAATATTAAGCAGGAAATAAATTAACTTTTTACATGGTCCACAATAGAAATAACAACAATAACAATAGTCCACGACTAGTACAGTGACAATGAAGAAAAGTACAGCTACACGGGGCATACCCCGGCTCTGACCTCTGGCACTACCTCTGGGCACCCGCACCACGCTGCACCCCAGACGCGCTCCCCCGGGGCGGCGCCTCACCTGAAACGCGGTGAAAACACGCAGGGAATGAGTCTCGAAACAAGACTCAGTAGGGATCACTCGAACCCTACCTCGTAAAACGAGAAACCACTACACTAGCGGTAGGAGAGTATCTCGGAAAAGAAAGCCCTGTACTCTACAGAACAAAGGTCCCATGGCACGCAAACCGACACCCGTGCCACGGTAAGAAGACCGAAGCTCAACGGCCAACCCGACAAAACCCGAAGGTCGAAAACACAATACTGACAGACTGCCACTCCGTACTCGACAGGAGTACCACCCACTAGAAGCACAGCCGGTAGCGTCCCCTGACGTCTTACGCCGCGTCGCAGGTGAACCGCCTAGCGTGGTAGCTCCTACCAGAGGCGCGAACACCGTACAAGTAACCACAACAAGTGACTAGCTGGGGTCACGCCCGTCAACGTGTGTCCACTGTCCCCAACCACGTGTGCACACACAGACCACGCGTCCTAGGTCTGGCCCTCTGACCGGTTTTCCCCTGGCACTGGACTCTGATGTGACGAGGGGCCCGACGGTAACCAGTCTAAAACCGTCCTCAGGGTAAGCCCGTACACCACTCCCTGGTGCGACCAGCACACGCGTACTGATAGGCTACGACTAGTGGAGGGTCACAAAGGAGTAGACTCTCGAGTCACGGAAAACAACGTCGCAACCACAGGTACGAGGAACGCTCCTTGTACCCACGCTAACGCACGATGACACAATCCGAAATCACCACCTCCCGGGACCCCACGGCACCCCCATGTGTAGCCCCCACATGATGCCCCGCATCAGTCGGACCACGGGTCAGCACAGGGATCGAGACTAGCTCGTCTGGGATTTGAATTGGCGAGGAAAGGGAGTCGCGGTCACCGGAGGACCGCCTTCCGTGGTCGCGGTCGACCCAGGACCGCTACCACCTAGTCGCGGTCCTCCTTGGACCGCGACCACCCTGGTGCGCGAAAAGTGAATGCGGTCGCCTGATGACCGTTTTCACCTGATAGCGGTCTCCAGGAGACCGCGACTAGACTCCAACGGTCAAAAAACCATCTCGAAGACCGTGCCAGACCCCACGGTGAAAGCGGTCGTCCCCTGACCGCCACCAGCAGTCGCGGTCAGTCGCAAGACCGCGACCGCCTGCCGACAGAACAAGCCCCAATGGTCGAAAACCTTGGTGAAGGCGGTCCCCACCTGACCGCTACCAGTGAACGCGGCCACTGGTAGACCGCTATCATCTCGGAAAATCGAGAACGGTGGGAAACGGCCAAAAACACCATCCACGCCCCCATACCTCCACCGGAGAGGGGGAAATCAAAGGGGAAGGCCCCTGGGGACCCCTAGCATGCATCTAAGCCATCCAAACGTGCAATCGCGGGCTAAAACCATAGATCGGGTGAGCTCTCCCCAAATCATGGAAAACCCCAAACCCGCTCAATCAAGCTCCTCTCGGCCTCCCCGCGGCCTACAAACCACGGAAATGAACGGCAAGAGGCTAAGGAACGTCACCCTACCTCAATGGAGCGAATGCTCCGCCGGATCGCCCACAAACCACGAAGAACGCCTTGGGAAACCCTCGTTCTTCAAGCTTCCCGCGAGCACCGCAAGCCCCCACGATCGCCTCGCCGCCGCCCACGTCACCGCGCCGTCGCCCCGCCGGCGTCTGCAGTCGGAGAGGGGTCCGCCGCAGTCAACCGGGAGGAAGAGAGGGAGAGGGAGATGGTTACGGTGTAGGAGGAAGGAAGAAGAAGAAGAAGAAGAAGAAGAAGAAGAAGAAGAAGAAGAAGAAGAAGAAAAAGAAGAGGGTGGGGGAGAGAGAGAAAATAGGGGGGTTTTATAGAAAATCCAAAAAATTCCAAAAAATAGAAAATTACACCCCCGCGATCCTCGGAACGCACCGATCGCAACGGTACCACTCGTGCCCAGGTGAACGGCCCGGTTCACCCGCAGCGAGCTTCCGAAGTAAAAGCCGAAACACACACCGGAAATCGGAAAACACATACAGAAAAACCGCGGAACGCCTCCGGGCCTCCAAAACAACTCCGGATCGCGCCGATCCGAACACGAAAGATGTCCGAAACGAAATTTCGGACACAACAGAGCCGGACACTCCGAAAACCAAATCCGGAACTCACGAAGAAAGGATCCGAAAGGTCCGGGATATTACAGCCCTCCCCCCTTAAGGAATTTCGTCCTCGAAATCGAGAACAACCAAAGGGGAAAGAAGAGGAAGACTCACTCAAACAGATACGGGAACTGCTGACGCATCTCGTCCTCACGTTCTTACGAAGTCTCACCACCAGAGTGTCGTTGCCACACGACCTTTAACAAGGGAATAACCTTGTTCCGCAGGCGCTGCTCTCGCCTATCCTCCACGCGGATCGGAAACTCTGGGAGAGAAAGATCTGGAGTCACCTCAGGCCAAACGAAAAACTCGAGCACATGAGAGTCATCGGGCATATACTTTCGCAACATCGAGACGTGGAACACGTCATGCACCGACGCCAACTCAGGAGGTAACTGCAACCGGTAAGCAACCTCACCGATGCGCTCCACAATCGCGAAAGGACCAATATAGTGGGGACTCAGCTTCCCACGCCGTCCAAAATGCATCACCCCCTTCATCGGAGAAACTCTCAAGAACACATGACCACCCACGGCGAACTCGAGAGGCCGCCTCCTACGGTCAGCATAGCTCTTCTGCCGACTCTGGGCCGCCAACATGTTCTGACGAACCAGGTGCACAACATCCACACATTGCTGCACCAATTCCGGTCCCGTCAAAACACGCTCACCCACCTCAAACCAATCAAGTGGAGTCCGACAAGGACGCCCATACAATGCCTCATAGCTGTAATATCCCGGACCTTTCGGATCCTTTCTTCGTGGGTCCCGGATTTGGTTTTCAGAGTGTCCGGCTCTGTTGTGTCTGAAATTTCGTTTCGGACATCTTTCATGTTCGGATCGGCACGATCCGGAGTTGTTTCGGAGGCCCGGAGGAGTTCCGCGGCTTTTCCGTGTGTATTTTCCGATTTCCGGTGTGTGTTTCGGCTTTTACTTCGGAAGCTCGCTGCGGGTGAACCGGGCCGTTCACCTGGGCACGAGTGGTACCGTTGCGATCGGTGCGTTCCGAGGATCGCGGGGGTGTAATTTTCTATTTTTCAGAATTTTTCGGATTTTCTATAAAACCCCCCTATTTACTCTCTCCCCCACCCTCTTCTTCTTCTTCTTCTTCTTCTTCTTCTTCTTCTTCTTCTTCTTCTTCTTCTTCCACCGTAACCCTCTCCCTCTCCCTCTCTTCCTCCTGGTTGACCGCGGCGGACCCCTCTCCGGCTGCAGACGCTGGCGGGGCAACGGCGCGGTGACGTGGGCGGCGGCGAGGCGATCGTGGGGGCGTGCGGTGCTCGCGGGAAGCTTGAAGAAGGACGGTTTTCCAAGGCGTTCTTTGTGGTTTGTGGGTGATCCGGCGGAGCATTCGCTCCATTGAGGTAGGGTGACGTTCCTTAGCCTCTTGCCGTTCATTTACGTGGTTTGTAGGCCGCGGGGAGGCCGAGAGGGGCTTGATTGAGCGGGTTTGGGGTTTTCCATGATTTGGGGAGAGCTCGCCCGATCTATGATTTTAGCCCGCGATTTCACATTTGGATGGCTTAGATGCATGCTAGGGGTCCCCAGGGGCCTTCCCCTTTGATTTCCCCCTCTCCGGTGGAGGTATGGGGGCGTGGATGGTGTTTTTGGCCGTTTCTCGCCGTTCTCGGTTTTCCAAGATGATAGCGGTCTACCAGTGGCCACGTTCACTGGTAGCGGTCAGGTGGGGACCGCCTTCACCAAGGTTTTCGACCGTTGGGGCTTGTTTTGTCGGCAGGCGGTCGCGGTCTTGCGACTAACCGCGACTGCTAGTGGCGGTCAGGGGACGACCGCTTTCACCGTGGGGTCCAGCACGGTCTTCGAGATGGTTTTTTGACCGTTGGAGTCTGGTCGCGGTCTCCTGGAGACCGCTATCAGGTGAAAACGGTCATCAGGCGACCGCATTCACTTTTCGCGCACCAGGGTGATCGCGGTCCAAGGAGGACCGCGACTAGGTGGTAGCGGTCCTGGGTCGACCGCGACCACGGGAGGCGGTCCTCCGGTGACCACGACTCCCTTTCCTCGCCAATTCAAATCCCGGACGAGCTAGTCTCGATCCCTGTGCTGACCCGTGGTCCGACTGATGCGGAGCATCATGTGGGGGCTACACATGGGGGTGCCGTGGGGTCCCGGGAGGTGGTGATTTCGGATTGTGTCATCGTGCGTTAGCGTGGGTACAAGGAGCGTTCCTCGTACCTGTGGTTGCGACGTTGTTTTCCGTGACTCGAGAGTCTACTCCTTTGTGACCCTCCACTAGTCGTAGCCCATCAGTACGCGTGTGCTGGTCGCACCAGGGAGTGGTGTACGGGCTTACCCTGAGGACGGTTTTAGACTGGTTACCGTCGGGCCCCTCGTCACATCAGAGTCCAGTGCCAGGAGAAAATCGATCAGAGGGCCAGACCTAGGACGCGTGGTCTGTGTGTGCACACGTGGTTGGGGACAGTGGACGCACGTCGACGGGCGTGACCCCAGCTAGTCACTTGTTGTGGTTACTTGTACGGTGTTCGCGCCTCTGGTAGGAGCTACCACGCTAGGCGGTTCACCTGCGGCGCGGCGTAAGACGTCAGGGGACGCTACCGGCTGTGCTTCTAGTGGGTGGTACTCCTGTCGAGTACGGAGTGGTAGTCTGTCAGTCGTGTGTTTTCAACCTTCGGGTTTTGTCGGGTTGGCCGTTGAGCTTCGGTCTTCTTACCGTGGCACGGGTGTCGGTTTGCGTGCCATGGGACCTTTGTTCTGTAGAGTACAGGGCTTTCTTTTCCGAGATACTCTCCTACCGCTAGTGTAGTGGTTTCTCGTTTTACGAGGTAGGGTTCGAGTGATCCCTACTGAGTCTTGTTTCGAGACTCATTCCCTGCGTGTTTTCACCGCGTTTCAGGTGAGGCGCCGCCCCGGGGGAGCGCGTCTGGGGTGCAGCGTGGTGCGGGTGCCCAGAGGTAGTGCCAGAGGTCAGAGCCGGGGTATGCCCCGTGTAGCTGTACTTTTCTTCCTTGTCACTGTACTAGTCGTGGACTATTGTTATTGTTGTTATTTCTATTGTGGACCATGTAAAAAGTTAATTTATTTCCTGCTTAATATTATAACTGTTTAATTTCTGCAATTATTTGTGATACTTGTGTAGTCTCCACACCATCCTTTTAACCCTTCCGAGTCTTCGGACTCGTGGGTGGCGGTGCGAGTCTCGGGTTATCGGGCCTTCCCGGTAATCGGATTCTCGGGTCGTTACAACCTTGGTCAAGGCGTTAATTGAAATCACGACTGGGACAAAGGCGTTAATTCACGGATTTAATTTTAGCAATAAAAACTTTCTGTATTTAAAAATGATGAAGAGACGCCTGAGGGAGAGGCGTTATTTAAAAACACGACCCAAGGAGGGTCGTTAATTCTTATTTTTCTGTTTTAGAAACCAGAAAATTCCAGAAACTGACGCCTTTGCCTCTAGTCATCCTTTCTTCAAAACACGCCTTAGACCAGGCCGTTAATTAAAACACGCCCCACTTCAAGTCGTGAAATCCAAAAAATAGAGAAAACTGCCCAAAAAATCCAGAAAAATAGGGAAAAATAAGAAGAGGGAAAAAAAGGGAGAAATCTAAGAAAATTGGGGAAAATAACTCAAACAAAGTTAATTGGAGGGTCAAATTGGGGCATTACAAGGTAATACGAGATGTACTCATAGTAACGTCAATTTTGGCATGTCTACAGCCGCCTCGCCTTGGCGTCTACTTTGCAAGGGAGCAGAGTGAACTGAAAAGTAGATGCCAAGGTGTGATGAGACACGCAATCAACATCACTTGATGAGAATTAAATCAAAAGCTCGAGATGAAGCAATCCCAGGAAATTCAATGAAATCAACGATGTTTGGATAAGAGGAGGAGTGTGCACGCGGGCACGACGGAGAATGATCCACTTCCAGCGGGTGGAAGTACCCTAGGTCACAAACCTGTAGGTTTCACCATTGGGGAGCGGTTACCAGCCAATGTGGACGTGCTGCAGCCAAGGTGGATCAAAGTAAAAGGATTGAGATAAGATGATAGAAATCCAAACAAAGAGCTTTCGAGAAAATGACCCGAAATAGTGACAAAACGAACTGAGGATTCCATCAGCAATGAATATATCATATCTGGAAAGATTAAGATCAATTTGACTCTCCAAATCAGCTTATCAGAATGATTTTTCAAAAATTGTTTCAAACTCCTATATGAATGCATGCTGGGTTTAAAAGGAAAAATTAAAACAAATGAAAATATAAGATAATCAAGGATAATATTGTTAAACTGCCAAGATTGGGTCAAGAAACCCATTCTGCGAGCCGATACTAAGCCGAAGCCCGTTTATCCACGCATCAACTCGCAAAAGGGAACCATCGTCCCCAGTCTTGGACGGCTCAATGGCCTATCCGTGTGACTAAGACTCCTCTGGAATCATCATTATTTTTTGATGAAGGGGAACTCAAATCCCAGATTTACCAAAGTCACAAGGTCCTTGATATAATCTAGTAGCGTATGTAACATATAGTAGAATGCATACAGGGGGGATGGTGATAGCAATGAGCATGGGGGAACTGAGAAATGAGGTGCAAGCACCGTGGGGCTTGGATGATGATGCCCAGTCGGTGGGACCAAGAGCTTCTTCCTGCGCTCAAAGATTCATCAGCCAAGATATAAAAGATAACAAGCAATGAATAAGGCATTTAAGCATAGCAAGCATAGCATGAATCAAAGCATCAATAGCAGGTATGTATCATATTCAAGAATAGCATAGATAGCATCATTAAAGCATAGATAGCATAGCATCATTGTTTGTCGTTTGTCATGAGGATGACAACTTGGCTAATCAAGATTTGGAGTTGAATGATCAAGATCTGATAATGCCCATCGGCGGAGTGATCAGTAAGATTTGATAAAAAAGATTTGGAGATGAATAATCGGAGTAATGCGTAGCAAATTATGAAGATGTGATCAATTGTGAACATGGGAAGAATCAAAAGGTAGATGGCAATGAATGGAGAGGACTCATCCCGTGCTCTTGGTCCTTGCAAAGTTGTTGTTCCTGCAAAAAGCACCATCAGAAAAATACAATGCAATTTTTTTGGATTTTGAAATATGCAAATTTTTATGAGTTTTGAAAATATTTGAATTTTTATGTGAATTTTGAAAAATATTTGAATTTTTATTATGAATTTTGAAAATATTCAATTTTTGTTGGATTTTGATCAGGAAATATTCAATTTTTTTTGAATTTTGACTTAGGAAATATTCAAGTTTTTTTTATTTTTTTTCTTTTGATTTTTTTTTGATTTAGACATTGTTAATGCAACATCAAACGGTGTTTTTGAACCACTGGCTAGGGGTCCTTGTTCCTTCCCCTTTCGCTAAAATTACCCAAAGCCGAGCGTGCATTGAAGGGTGGCGCCCTATAACTGACTGCCCTTGATTAACGGTGCTCCTACCAATGCCATACCCGAGAAACATTTGGTCTTAGAGGGAGAAGAGAAGAATAATTGAGGATAAGCTTTATGCAGGATGGGAGATGTCGGGACTTGAATTCCTTCCAAGGTGTTTCCCCTCAAAGAGGTAGTCTGTTGTGCCGGGGCTTTGTGCCTTTGATTTTTAGACCCTTGACATGCATACGACCAGGGTTTTCCCTGCGGGGACTTTGCCACTCTTGACATGCCATAATTCATAATTTTACTTTTATCAAAATTTTGACTTGATTTTCATAATAGCCCTTTTGGCGAGATGTATATCATGAAAACTCATATGAAAACTCATATTGATTTTGGGTCAAGACTGCCCCTATTTGAGACTCCTCTCGTATTGGGGATTATCCTGGGTGGGTCATCTCACCCGTCGACCTCTTGCCCCTGCACGCGGCCAAGTAAAGAAGAGAAAAAGACTTTCAGGAATTCTCATGGCATGGCCAAAGTAGCAACGGTGTTTTAACCAAAGGAGCCGGCTAAGGACGCCGTGAAGTGTGTGGAATGCCTAGCTGAAGGTTACTCTTAACAAGCAGGGAGAGAACGTTGAATTCCCAGTGTGGGGTTTTTATTACCAAAGGTGCTGCAAAAACAAGCCTAAAAGACTGTTTTGAGAATGATTTAGTAAAGATAAAGATTCGACCTAGGATAAAGGTCTTGACTACCACTCTTAATCTTGTTAAGAAGCACTTTATTTTGAAAATCATCGTGAAGCAATGAGATAATGATATCATGAAATGAGTTCTTACGCCAATATGTTACCTTGCAACCTTTGTAGAAGCAGCTGTCAGAGACGAGGTTGATCATCGTGGGATAGTCCTCTTTGGCAGTCAAAAGGATTGGAAGCAAAGGGTTTGAAAGTGGCTTAACAAGAAGGAGTGGTGCCAAGACCAGACTCAGACGAATAAGGAAAAAAAGGAAGAGAGGCGAGGGCTAGAACTCCCTCACTAAGGTGTGGAGACCCTGATCACATGAAAGGTCTACAGAAGAAGCGGAGAATTAGAAGGAGGAGTGAGGACTAAAGCCTCGAAAGCAGTGAGAGAATGGGCAGATGCCCAAGGCAGTGGATGTGGAAGAAGTTGGGTCGGACCCAGGATTAGGGGGAATCGAAAGAAGAAATTGATAGATGGAAAGAGGCAGATCCGGAGGGTCCGGAGGTTGTGGAGGAGAATCCTGATAGGAGGAATCCGGGGGCTCCAGAGGGATAAAATATCGAGGGACGCGGTGCCCTGGGAAGAAATAGGAAAAAAGATGATGGAAAAGGAAGAAGAAAATGAAGGATGTGATGTCCTGGAAGAGTAGAAAGATGAATCGGAAGAAAGATGGATGGTCCGGAGGTTCCGGGGGAATGAGATGCCGAGGGACACGGTGCCCAGGGAAGAGTGGATGAAAAGGATCAGGAGGGTCCGGAGGTTCCGGAGGGAAATATCGAGGGACGCGTTGCCCTCGGAATGGAAAAAGATGATAGAAAAGGAAGAAAAGAATGAAGGTCATGATGTCCCGGAGAAGCAAGAGGATGAATTGGAGGAAAGATGGAAGGTCCGAAAGTTCCGGGGGTAGAAAATGGAAAGGGGCGTCATGCCCAAGGGATTGAGAGAGGGGTGAAGGATCTGGAGGTTCTGGGGGAATGAGATGCCGAGGGACACGGTGCCCGGGGAAGAGTGGATGAAAAGGATCAGGAGGGTCCGGAGGTTCCGGAGGGATGGAATCAGAAGGGTCGGGATGCCCCGAAAGAAGATAAAGAGAATAAGATGGAGAATTCGGAGGTTCCGAAGGAAGAGAATCAGAAAGGGCGCGATGCCCTGGGAGGAAGGAAAGAGAGTCCGGCGGTTCTAGAGGGGGAAGGTACCATGGGACGCGATGCCCAAGGAGAAGAGAAAGATCCGGAGGTTCCGGAGGAAGAAGACGGAAAGGGGCGCGATGCCCAAGGGATAAAGAGAGGGGTGAAAGATCCGGAGGTTCCGGAGGAAGAAGATAGAAAAGGGCGCGTTGCCCTGGGAGAAAGTCCGGAGGTTCCGGAGGAAGATGACGGAAAGGGGCACGATGCCCAGGGAGAATCAGTAAGAAGCCCAGAAGATCCGGACTTGAGGGTGTGTAGGGGCGCGGTGCCCAAAGAGCAAGATTCGGAGGTTCCGGAGGTTCCGGAGGAAGCAAATATCGAGGGACACGATGCCCAAGGAGGACGGGTGAGAAATTCGGGGAGTGCGGATGCAATAGTTGGAAAGGGGCGCGATGCCCTGAGGAAAGATTGGAGAGGGTGCAATGCCCGGGCAGTGTAAGGGGACCCGCAGATCCTGAGGATGAAGATGAATAAGATGGGAAATGCGGAAGATCCGGAGGTTCCGGAAGGCGGGGAAGATACGGGTCCGGAAACCCGGGAAAGAAGAAGTGCAAATGTATGCGGATGCAATGCAACAGATGCAATGAATGCATGAAATGCAAAGAATGTGAAGAATACGAGGGATGAGAGGATGAGATCCTCCTCTTCGCCTGTGGAGTGGCCCATGAAAAATCGATGATAGATGTGAATGTGGGTGAAGTTGAATAGAAGGTGGAAGGTCCCTTAGTGGAAGCATGTCTACCCCTCCACGGCAGCAAAAGTGTACAACCGGATAAAATCAAAGTCTGTGATGAAGCTTTAACAATCACTGCCAACTCCCTTGGAGGGTGAAGAGTGACAATGTGAGAGAATTGGAAAATTAGAGCGTGAAGCATTGTCATATCCAAGGATTGTGGTGTTTGAAAAGTGTTGAACAAAGCGGGCGTTCGCCCCTTGTATGAAATATAAGGTTCCAGATTGAAGGATCGGAACAAGGGGTGCCCTGTCTGGCCCTTGGACATAGACTTATACGGCATCAACGCTTGGCATTCTCTTCTGGCGAGCAGCGGCGGGGGCTTGGCCTCTTCGACCATTCTTGGCACAACAACCCGGATTGGCATTCGACAAATAAGTTCTTGCATCTTGAACATCATGGCCGCGGCCAAATCTTTCTTTTCCAGCTCTTGATCATCTTCATCACAAGTACTTACAGAAGGACACCCGTTCCGAGTAGTAAAGGGGGGTGAAGCGGAGGCGGAAGGTTCCATAGATGGTGGAGGTATAATGGAAGGTGTTGGAGAAAGGGTGAGTGGAAATGGCGGTTCAAACACGTCGAGCTTCTCCCTTTGCTCGGAAGCAGTCGGGGTTGGCTCGAGTGCAAAAAGGGGTGAATCCTGCTCAGGATTAGCCACGGGTAAGGGTGAAGGGTTAAGTAGTGGAATAAGAGTGGCTAGGTCATGGGTTAAAGGTGTAATGGAGGGCCGAGGTGGCAGTAATGGGAGGTTAATTGAGGAAGGTTCGGTGGTGGGTTTGCTGGAGGCCGGTGCTGTGGAGGCTGATGGTATAGCAGGAGGTGTAAAAGTATAAGGTTTGGTCTAGAGGAAACGCCGGATGGGGCGAGCGGTGTCTGGGGTAGGAGACATGTCTTGGTGCACCAACATGGGTGATTGGAGTATTGATCCCTCGTCATAACACCAATAAGTCTTAGAAGCGGGGGTTATATTAAGGATGATGGCATCGTCTTGAGCAGGGGGTTCATCCAGTGGTAGCGGAGGGAGAGGAAAATGAAGAAAACTCGGAAGGGATGCCTGCAGAGCTTCATCATCATGTGTCGTCTTGAATTCTTCAATTGCCGGTTCTTCATTATCGAGTTCAAGTGGATGCCATGGTGGAGATGTATTAGTAGGTGGTGGAATGTAATGGTATTGCAGATGATGTGGTGAATGTAAGTGTGAATGCGTAGGCGGAGGCAGAGGGCCATATGAATGAACGGGGTGAATGGGTGGAGGATGGACAGCGTCCACTTGAACTTTGAAATCTGCTGGTTCTTGCTTGCTTGAACTGTCGACGCCGTAGCCATCTCTCCTATCCTTCCAATCTTTCTCCATCTTTGTAATGTCATTTAGAGCCGCATAAAGGGGATTGACTGGAGTAGGAGGAGCGGGCCGTGGGCTCGTAACCCTCTTTAATTGTTCCTCCAACAAAGTGACTTTGTCGAGAAGAGTTCGTTGGAGGGGTGTGACTTGAGCAACAGAGGGTCGGCAGGGCCTTGAAGGAGGGGCCGCACAAAAAGGCCGTGGAAGGGGATTAATAGGATGACCCATAGAAGAACCCGGATGGGCCGGGTTGCAAGGAATAAATGGGCCTTGGGGCCGTGGTGGAGGAGGAATAAAAGGAGGCGAGTGACGGGCCACCCGAATAGGGGTAGGTGTGGACGAAGGAGGCGGGTATTGGACCACCCGAGGAGAAGTGTGAATAGGAGGAGATGGGTGATGGGCTACTCGGGTAGGAATGTGAATAGAGGAGGGAAGTGGGTGATGGGCCACCCGCGTAGGATTGGAAGGAGGATGAGGGGAATGAGGTGCACCCTCAACAACGGCCTTAAGGGCTTGGATTTGTTGAGGGGTGAGATGATCTAATGCATGCAAGATCTGGGAGACCTTCTCATCTTCGGGAGGAGACGGTCCCGTAGGAGTAGTGGCTCGCGATTGAGGCGAGGGACCATGGGATTGGATATTGCCCATGGGTGGGGCAAAACCGTGAAGATGAGGGCGTGGTCCCTTTAAAAGATTATGGTGAGAGTTGTGATGAATATGTTGAAATTGAAGGGAATAAGATGTGCTAGGTTGATCACCCTCATGAACATTAATTGAGTTAAACATGTTGACTTTCTTATCAAGGTAACCCAAACAATTCAATGTGCAATCAAAACAGCTCACATAGATAGCAAACAAGCTAGGATGGGGTTACCTTTGATTTCTTTTATTTGAACCTTGGCAAATTAATTGATTTTATGCAAATTGATGTGATCACTCAAGGGGGGAACCTAGTTTCAAATGTGGTTTTCTCCGATGCAAACTAGGAACACTCTCTCACCATGCATAGGCCAACTAAACTCGAGACTTCAAAGGTACAACCTGCCCAGCGTCCGTGAGGGAATCCACGGGTGCGGGGACTTATGGAGGCTTGGTTTAGGAATTTCCGGTCCAATGAGACGGAGTGCTCAATGGAGGGTCCTTCCTTCACCAAGAGGGTGGTGTGACTCCTAAAAGTGTGGGGAGAGGAGGTCTCCCAAACCAATGCAAGGATGAATGCAGCAGACAGTATCAAGCAGATAACAACACAGAACAAAATGACGACCTGGGAAAGGTCGCTATATCAATAAATAGCGTCTGAGCGTCAGTCGCTAGTCACTGTGAATAGTGCAAGCAGAGCAAAATAGCACCTTAGGGTGAGGCGCTTTCTCTAGAATGGACGCCCGGGAGCAGGGGCGTCAAATGGCAGTAATCAGCACGAATAAATAATGATAATAAAAATGACGCCTTACAGTAAGGCGTTATTCAAGTGAAAGACGCCTTGATGTGAGGCGTTATACTGATAAAAGACGCCTCTGAGAGGGGCGTTAATTACTTCAATACTTCAACGGCCATAAGGCTCAAACAGTGGAAAATACCGACAGAAATGAAAAACACTCACAATCTCAGTATAAGAATCATGGCAATCAAACATGACAAGGGATATAGCATGCTCATCATTTTTTTTTAAAAAAAAAGAGATGGATAAATGGAATTTCTAAAAACCTATCAAACTGACAAATCACATAGGGAGAGTGCTACATGGAGCACAAAGGGAGACGCATCGTGGGTGCAAAAGGGGAGATGGCACACGTGGGTGCCCAAGGGGATAGGGTAATCAAAAGAAAAACGAAAGGGGTCCCACCGTGATCGCCAATTTGTAGATTCTAAGAAATCCACTTAGAACAATTAAAAGGAAAAGAAATGAATAGAAGAATGGGAAAAGAGGGGGAAAAGAGGGAGAAAAGGGGAGCATGAGAGGATGCTAAGGGGAATGTGATCGCCAGAGATGCGAGGGCCTCAAAGGATATAACAAATAATCAATGGAGGGATCGCGATATAAATACCTTAAATGCGGGGGAGATTGTGAGTGCACCTTCTCTTTCTATCGGCCGGCCGATGAAGAGAGTTTTCCTTGATTGATTACGCTTGCAAAATTAACAAACACCAATAAACAAACATGGATTAGAAACCAAGATGTGTAGCATCAAATCCAAATGTAAATATGGACATAGAAAGCATGGATATGAACACACCTTATTGGTGTTTGGCCTTTAAAACCCCTATGCAAAAGGGTAGGTAAAAGATGATGTATGATGAAGAATAGAGGGAGATGTGCAAGTGTTGCACTAAGGGAGATGTGCTAGAGTGCACAATATGGGAAGATCTCAATATTGAGATAAAAAGAGATAAAAGAAAAATATGATATGATGCATGCAATTAACTAAAGCAAAAATAAGAGATAGGAGGGTGAAAGCTTAGTGGTTTTCTCCAATTTGGCTTCAAGCTAGGATGAAGATCTTCAATGGAGGAAGAAGAGGATGTAGAACTCCATGGATGTAGAGGCTTCAAATCTTCAATAGAGGAAGAAGAACTCCATGGATGAAGCTTTTAGGTGCATGGGAGTCTTCCTCCTTGAGCCTTTGGTCCGGCAGCACCTCCTCTTGAATTGATCTTGATGTTCTTTCACAAGGGAGAGAGAGATTCTATTTATAGGGTTGAAATTCGGAATTAATTCCAAGGGAAATTAGGAAAACATGTTTTAGTGGGATTTGGAAGAGATAAATATTAGGCAAGTGTCCCTTCAACATTGGAAAGTCATAGGAACCCTTTCCCAAGTGAAAAAGGAGGTTAAATGAGGAAAGGAAGGGAAATTCGGAATTAATTCCAAGAGAAAATAAGAAAACATGTTTTAGTTAGATTTGGAAGAGATAAACCTTAGGCAAGTGTCCCTTTAACCTTGGAAAGTCATAGGAACCCTTTCCCAAGTGGAAAAGGAGGTTAAATGAGGAAAGGAAGGGGTGCTGCTGGAGTTCAGAATTGAACAAGAATTGACGACCTTGGTCAAGGCGTTAATTGAAATCACGACTGGGACAAAGGCATTAATTCACGGATTTAATTTTAGCAATAAAAACTTTCTGTATTTAAAAATGATGAAGAGACGCCTGAGGGAGAGGCGTTATTTAAAAACACGACCCAAGGAGGGTCGTTAATTCTTATTTTTCTATTTTGGAAACCAGAAAATTCCAGAAACTGACGCCTTTGCCTCTAGTCGTCCTTTCTTCAAAACACGCCTCAGACCAAGCCGTTAATTAAAACACGCCCCACTTCAAGTCGTGAAATCCAAAAAATAGAGAAAACTGCCCAAAAAATCCAGAAAAATAGGGAAAAATAAGAAGAGGGGAAAAAAAGGGAGAAATCTAAGAAAATTGGGGAAAATAACTCAAACAAAGTTAATTGGAGGGTCAAATTGGGGCATTACAAGGTAATACGAGATGTACTCATAGTAACGTCAATTTTGGCGTGTCTACACCTTGGAATGAAAAAGAGGGGTAAATAAACCAAGGCACTCAACAGGAAGACCCCAGGATTCTACTTTTCAGGTTTGTTCTGAATACTCATCTTAAATTCCATCATATGAAATTGTGAACTTGAAATGATTACATATCATGTTAACTCTTTGGTGCATCATCTAACTGAATCTAATTGAAAATCTGAAATGCACATGGAAATAATTGCAGTTTATCTCTGAATGCATTACATATCTATGTCATGATGCATGATATGTCAAACTCCCTGCATGTTGTATTGCACTGATTTGCATGACCATCATGGTATATTAAATATAACAGTGCTGAAGGACAGATGGAGTATGTCTGGATGCTACTGCCATGTGTGAGGTGGTCCTTGGACCAAGTCCTCCGCCTAGTACCATGGGTCAAGTCATATAGAGCAGTGTATTGCATATCATGTTGATCTATTGGTGCTAAACTGAAGTTTTCTGAAATATGAATTGAACAATCATGCTTATGGTAATTCTCTTCTGTCTAATTTGCATGAATCATATCTGAATGTAAAATTTGATATCATGTGATGTGCTTTCAATACATTTCATGCATAAAGTCAGGGGGAGTCCAACTGTTTTTGATCAATCATATTGCTGCTTATGTTTTATCCTTCACATCATGCACTTAGTCAGGGGGAGCTCAACTTGTCTTGATTAACCATTCTGCTACTCATGCCTTGCTATTGTCATGATGAATCTAGACAGAGGAAGTTTTCTGATCATCTCATTCACTTTCACCTGAAATCCTCCTGTCTAGTTTATAGGATCCTCTAATGCTCTCAGTTTGGTTCAATTGAATTTTCTGCTGTCTTCACCAAAATAGCTGATCTGTCTGAATTCCAGACTCAGCTACTGTCTGTTGATAAACTCTCTTCTAATGCTCTTCTCAATTGGTGATTGACTCTTCCACCAGCTAATACTCATCCTTCATATATCTCTTAGCTGGTGTGACTGATTTGGTTCTACTGTTGATTAGTTGTTCAGCTAAATTTATTGATTTGATCTGAGGAACTTAAGCTGCATGTCATGCAATTCAGTCTGAGAAATTTTTAGAAATTCCTATCATATAGGTTTAAGAATTACCACTGAATCAGACCGATATAAGATTAATGTATTCTCAGATTTGTAATTAAATGAATTGAAAATATCTGAATGATAAGGTTTAATAAACTTTAACCACATGTGCCTTGAAAACCTTAGACTCACTCATCAGATATCTGAAAATTTGAAATCAGGGTTACTTTGGTTAAGATACATAGAGTGAGTATTATTGTTAAACATTAACTTTAAAAAAAAATTGACAGGAAATAAAATCAGTGAGTAATGAAATGACTTTGTTCATTGAGAAACTGGGTTTTCCATCAAAGAAATGGAGTGAACCCAAGTCATGAAGTGTCATAGTCACTTAAAATGAAAAATTCATTGAGAACCTGACAGAGCAATGGCATTTCTGTGTTGAGTAACTGGGGAGTCTGGCCTCTGATCAAGGTGTCTTCTCATGTAAAAAGATACTTATATTGCTAACTCTGTTCTCAAAATTGAGAGGCAATGACAGTTATCACACTGAGTAACTGGGTCACTTCACCTGAGACGTGTTGTGCCTCATGTAAAAAGGTGTTGATCAACCTAAATTGCTCAGGAAAAATATAATGTGCTTCAAATGAAAATATTTTGAAATTTCTGTCAACTCATGTTCTTAGAAAAGTGTTTAACCTTAGTACTAATTTGTGTATTTTTCAAAGGAGCTATTGAGATCATGTGTGTAAGATAAAGATGATTGTTTTTGAGTGTTATCTGACTATTTGGTTCACCTTTGTTAAAACCTGGATTCAGATATGAGTATTGAGTTTAATTTGACAAATTTGGTATATATCATAATTAAATCAGATTGGTTCAGTTGCCACTTCATAACCCTTCATGATAGAAGAGTCTATTCTTCTTAAGACTTATTGTAGTGGTGCAAGCATTAAAATCCCTCATGATCAGATTCATTCATGATCAACAGAAACTGTATTGTCAACTCCTCTCTTATCAGTTGACTGATTCCATCTGAATTTTTCTGACCATACAAATGTGAGGTGTCACTCCCATTATTACCTTGTTCACTTGCAGCCTTCTGAACTTCAGAATCCTTATGGTGGTGGATTTCAGATTGCTTCCTGAGATGTACTCCTCTCCACACTGTTGGAATCTTCCATCTTGTTTTGCAACCAGTTCTGGTTCTGTGCATTTTCCACCTGTTTCATTCTGTTCAGGGGGAGTTATGGGTCATCTGCTTTTAAAGGGAGAGTAGTCAATCATGCATGTTGATAGGGGGAGAGCTGTTTTAGTGTCATAAGGGGGAACTCTATTTCAGTGAACTTTGCTTCATTCTGTGTATTTGTGTGCTGAATTTTGTCTCTCAAACCATCTCCTTTTTGCTTATGTCAAAGGGGGAGAATAGTCAGTGTGACTCATCATGTTGCCATCATCAAAAAGGGGGAGATTATTGTGCCCCTTGTGCTTTGAAGACAGTGTGGTGTTTTAATGATAGCAACATGAATGAGTCACCATATTGTTTTGCTCACATGATTGCATATGACTGATCTGTTCTGTGGAGAATGCATGAGTATGCTATGTCTGATCTGTTCTGTGGAGAATGCATAAGTCTATACATTGCATCTTTACCTACGTTCTGAACTGAGCAAGTCTATACACTCCTTATCTTCACCTACGTTCAGTTCAGCAAGTCTGTACATTGGGCTATCACTTAAAGTCTATACATCGCTGCATTGGCCAAGTCTATACATCGCTACTTGTTCATGCGTGTTAGCAAGTATATACATTGACTGTGTATTCATTTGTCTGGATGCAGAACACTAAGTCTATACATTAGCACTGTAGCATGCACGAACTCTAAGTCTGTACATTCGTTGCGTCTTGTGCATGCATCACTCAAAGTCTGTACAGCCTGTGTTCACAACACAAAGTCTGTACATCATTCTGCTTGCACAAACGCCAAGTCTATACATTGGCTTTGCTTGCACGAGCTGAAGTCTATACATTGTCCACTTGCAGCACTTGCAAGTCTATACAGCGGTTGCTTTCATGCCCAGTAAGTCTGTACATCGTCTTAGTGTAGGCGTGGCAAAGTCTGTACATTACATCGCATGCCCTGCACACATTGCAAGTCTATACATTCGTCGTGCATAGTCCATGAGCAAGTCTATACACTCTTCAAGGGCATAGTCCATGCATTCAGATCAAGTCTACACATTGCAGCTTGTGGTTCATTCATCTAAGTCTGTACAGCCTGTTCCTCATACAAGTCCGTACATGCATTAACTGTGAGCATGGCATAGTCTGTACATTGTCTTTGCTGCACGCATGAATAAGTCTATACATTGTGCATTGCTCAAAGCAGAGTCTGTACACTATGCATCCTTTGATTTGAAGTCTGTAAATCGTGCATCTATTGATTCGAAGTCTGTACAGCATATGTTCTTCATATATTGTCAAGCCTAAACATTGCACATCATCATGGTTGCCTTGATGCCGTAGAAAGTCTATACATTCTATTTTGCTTGAAATTTGACGCCCATCAATAGGGGCGTCCGTTCTGTATCTGACGCCTAGGAAAGAGTCATCTTTTTGTCGTGCATCATTTTATCAAAGTCAAGACATCGTCTGGTTGCATATCGCATAGTCTGTACATGGTGCATTGTGTTCTCATGCCTTAAGTCTATGCATTGCAAAGTATGTACATTGGTTGCACATTGTTCTCCATGTCTATACATTGCTTCTTCATGCATTGCATGAAGTCTGCACATGTCATAGCACTGCATATATGAAGTCTATACATGCTCAAGCGTTGCATATATAAAGTCTATACATTGCAAAGTCTACACACTGCATTGCCTTCATAAAGTCTGTACAAGCTGTTAGACTTAAACTGATATTCCTTTCGTCTGTCTGACAGGTACTCTTCGAGAAGCTCAATGAAGGCACGTGATCCAAGGATGGACGAGGTGCCCAGGATCGTGACACGTGTACAGCAACAAGCTGAGAAGCGGCCACGTGGACTGAGGCCTTTGGGCGGGAAATGTGGAGAGCACACGCCCTAGCTGCTGCTGCTATAAGAGGAAGCCTTCTTCCTCAGAAGAAGACTGATTGTGATCGAAGTAGAAGGGGCAGAAGCAGAAAGTGAAGGAGAGATACCCTGCACGATCCAAAAGAAGAAGAAAAAGAGAGAATAGAAGAGAAAGAAGAGAAAGTGAGAGATATAGTGCTCGAGCAGATCCAGAAGAAGAGGAAGAGAAAGAAAAAGAGAGTGAGAGATCGAGAGCAGAGAAGAAGAAGAAAAAGAAAGAGGGAGAGAGCGTGAGTTGAGAAGAAGAAAGAGAAAGATAGATAGAGAGAGGAAGAGAAGCGTACCTGAAGATCGCTCCTATTGGAAGTTGGATCAGATCCACTCCAGTCAGCTCTTTTGAGAGTCACATTATGCTTTATCTTTTCCAGCTTTCAGTCGCTGTTGTTCTTGCTTTTGTTTTTCTTTTTGAACCTTTTATCAAGCTGTTAGTGACGGAATCGTCACGGGATCAACAAGCGGCAACAGTCGATCGTCAAAGCGGCACCGGCAACTATCAAACTATATTTGCTATTTTAAGAGTTTTGTGTTAATGGGCCATGTTAGTGGGCCTAGATGTGTGTTTTCCTTTGTGGTAGAAATAAAATATCCACATCATGTGATAGTCTTTATTAAGTGTCTCTTAGTCTTCCCATTAGAGATATAATGAGTCTTAGGTGTTAGGTGTTAGTTAAAGTTTAATGAGTGTCTTTTGATTTTCTTTGTGGAGTCTATAAATATGTTATGTAACCTCTTTTTAAGAAGTAATGAAGTTGATGATAATTATTGGAAACCAACCACAAAGGTGTGAAGCCTTGCGTGTGTTCTCCGAGAAGGAGATGGGGTGAGATACCCCTATCCATGGGTGAGAAGCCCAAGCTGTGGTCGTGAGATGCGGCCCCAGCCACCTCCTTTCCCCACCCCTCCTTCCCTCTCACTCCTCTGCAACACTAACACCATCGGTCGCCCTTCTCATCCTCACCACCCCACCCTGTACCATCTTCCAACACAAGGGTCATTCTCCACATCCAGTTTGCCCCTCCGCTGAACTCTGTTCACCCTGCTATCCTTGTCCACCAGAAAGCCAACCACCGAGTTCCCAGGTCCCCATAGATGTAACCCTGCCACCCAACTGCTACCTGTTCTGCCGCCTCGCCGCTGCCACCGTCGAAGCCACCGCCCTCACTGCGGCCATGCATGCAACCTCGCCGTGGCCACACCCACGCCCATAGCAACCGCCATGCAGATCAATTCTCTGCCCCCTCTCGTCCCAAGCCCGCCGCGGCCTCCTTCCACGTCACCCACAGCCGCCATGCGGAGCACGTTGTCGATCACGACGGCGTGCACGTGAGGACACCGGCTGGCCCGCCAGTCACCCACCCGGCTGTCGTGCCCCTGCACGCCTCCTCCACACCTCACCCAGCTCGGCAACAGGAGGAGCTCGCCGCATCTCCCCCCCCCCCCGTCATGCACACCTCACGGTTGCGACCCCCCTCCTTTGTCTCTCACCCTCTTTCTCTCTCTAGCTCTAATTCTCTCTCTCTCTCTCTACCTGCACATGCCCTCCGTGGCCTCTCCCTACCTTCACCTCTCGGTTCTCCTTCCCCCACACGCACGTCATCTCCACTTCCCCATGGCACCATAAACCCCCCCCCCATGCGCTGGCCTCCCCCCCCTGTTTCCCCTCTAACCCGCAGCCGATCCCCTGTTCAGAACAGGGGCACCGCCAGTGCCTCGTCCCCCTCACCACTCTCTTCTTTACCGCGTCCAACCTCCCCTCGTATCACCCCCCCACTCCCGTCTCTCCACTGCCCTCTTTGCCACCCACCCACCTCCCATGCACCATCAGCCACCGGCCCCTCCATGCACGCAAACACCCCCCTCACCCTGCACCCTTCCTGTGCTGCCTCATATGCATGGCCCCTTCGCCATGCACCCCTGCTCTCCACAGCCGCACTCAGCTCCTTCACCACCGCCCAAGCATCAGCCCACCCCACACCGACACGCTATCGTCATCTCCGGGAACCCTAGCAAGCCGGACCTCGCCAGCGGCGTCCCTCCTAGTCTTCGGTGGCACCACCACAGTGCCCCCCTTCTCATCATCACCTGCAACTTCATCAACTGCCGTGAGGCCCCTGCCGGTCGCCGTTCCGAGCACGGTTCCCTCCGAGCATGGCGGGCACGGCAACCAGCAATGCACCCCTCCTTGTCCGAGCATGGCGAGCACGACCACCGGCCTTGCACCTTGCTCCCCTTGCGAACCAGTATGACTGCCGTTAAGCCCCCGTGTACAACTGGCTGGCTGCGATAGCCATCGCCTGCCAACCATGACGGTGCCACGTCGTGCTCGCCTGCCACCCGTGACGGTTCCACGACGCCAGCCTCCCTCCAAGCAGCTCACGCTTCGTGTCATCCGGCCGACGTCACCTTCGAGAATGACTCCCCCTGCATGTCGTCGACGCCAGTGGAAGGTTCCCGCCCCATGACGTCTTCCACGGCAACGGGAAGGAGTCCCCACCCTCTTACGGCCCCCTGCAATGCCCTCATTCATGCAGGCCATCGAGGACACCAACGGCGTCTCGACCACCCGTCGCAACCAACCTCCATGCGGGCAGCTCCTTGCCCACACATGTCCCTCTGCTGGCATCATGGACGCCATCCATGCCGCCATATAGAGCCTCCGTTGCACACTCTCAACGCAAGCCCTCCGCGGCCACCCTTCATGCCCACGGCGGCCGCCATGCAGATCACGTGGCTAGTCCCAGCTAGCATGCATGTCAGAAGAGAACTTGCTTACAGCTACCTCACCCTTTGAGCTTCCCAGAACGACCGACTGTGATGGTTTCCAAAGAAAGCTATGGAGATGGTGAAGCCGACGACGGGAATGACAACTCTTGCCTTTATTTCCAAGGAAGGCGTTATAGTTGCGGCTGATTCACAGGCAAGCATGGGTAGGTATATCTCTTCTTAGCCTGTGAAGAAAATCATTGAAATCAAACCATGCATGCTTGGCACAATAGCTGGAGAAGCCAACTTTGCCATAACGGCAACTCACCCCGGCACCATTGTCCTTGAGAAGCCAACTTTGCCTGAGAATGAGCTAACGTATGAGAATGCAGAAGCATTGATAGATGGTCATTTGGCATTTAAGAAGCTCTACGTTAATCCTAGTGCCCTAAGGAGGATTGGTGTCTGGTGTGGGCACGTGAGGGTGGTGACAAGCCTAGCTTTCGTTTGTCGATATCCAAGGTAATATGTTCGTGAAAGACGGGATTGATGATGTGAACTAGAGACTCAAATACATACCAGCTATGCCCAAGACAAAGGAACATGAAGAAAATAAAAAGAGAAGAAAGTGTCAAATTTTGAACGTTTGTTTCACATCAAGTGGTATCAGAGCTTAGGGAACCGGGTTGCTCCATCCAACCGGGATCCTGAGCTATGAGGTTTGAGGTCGAACCTCCTCCAAGCGGAGGGGTTTGACGGAATCGTCACGGGATCAACAAGCGGCAACAGTCGATCGTCAAAGCGGCACCGGCAACTATCAAACTATATTTGCTATTTTAAGAGTTTTGTGTTAATGGGCCATGTTAGTGGGCCTAGATGTGTGTTTTCCTTTGTGGTAGAAATAAAATATCCACATCATGTGATAGTCTTTATTAAGTGTCTCTTAGTCTTCCCATTAGAGATATAATGAGTCTTAGGTGTTAGGTGTTAGTTAAAGTTTAATGAGTGTCTTTTGATTTTCTTTGTGGAGTCTATAAATATGTTATGTAACCTCTTTTTAAGAAGTAATGAAGTTGATGATAATTATTGGAAACCAACCACAAAGGTGTGAAGCCTTGCGTGTGTTCTCCGAGAAGGAGATGGGGTGAGATACCCCTATCCATGGGTGAGAAGCCCAAGCTGTGGTCGTGAGATGCGGCCCCAGCCACCTCCTTTCCCCACCCCTCCTTCCCTCTCACTCCTCTGCAACACTAACACCATCGGCCGCCCTTCTCATCCTCACCACCCCACCCTGTACCATCTTCCAACACAAGGGTCATTCTCCACATCCAGTTTGCCCCTCCGCTGAACTCTGTTCACCCTGCTATCCTTGTCCACCAGAAAGCCAACCACCGAGTTCCCAGGTCCCCATAGATGTAACCCTGCCACCCAACTGCTACCTGTTCTGCCGCCTCGCCGCTGCCACCGTCGAAGCCACCGCCCTCACTGCGGCCATGCATGCAACCTCGCCGTGGCCACACCCACGCCCATAGCGACCGCCATGCAGATCCATTCTCTGCCCCCTCTCATCCCAAGCCCGTCGCGGCCTCCTTCCACGTCACCCACAGCCGCCATGCGGAGCACGTTGTCGATCATGACGGCGTGCACGTGAGGACACCGGCTGGCCCGCCAGTCACCCACCCGGCTGTCGTGCCCCTGCACGCCTCCTCCACACCTCACCCAGCTCGGCAACAGGAGGAGCTCGCCGCATCTCCCCCCCCCCCCGTCATGCACACCTCACGGTTGCGACCCCCCCTCCTTTGTCTCTCACCCTCTTTCTCTCTCTAGCTCTAATTCTCTCTCTCTCTCTACCTGCACATGCCCTCCGTGGCCTCTCCCTACCTTCACCTCTCGGTTCTCCTTCCCCCACACACACGTCATCTCCACTTCCCCATGGCACCATAAACCCCCCCCCCCCCATGCGCTGGCCTCCCCCCCCTGTTTCCCCTCTAACCCGCAGCCGATCCCCTGTTCAGAACAGGGGCACCGCCAGTGCCTCGTCCCCCTCACCACTCTCTTCTTTACCGCGTCCAACCTCCCCTCGTATCACCCCCCCACTCCCGTCTCTCCACTGCCCTCTTTGCCACCCACCCACCTCCCATGCACCATCAGCCACCGGCCCCTCCATGCACGCAAACACCCCCCTCACCCTGCACCCTTCCTGTGCTGCCTCATATGCATGGCCCCTTCGCCATGCACCCCTGCTCTCCACAGCCGCACTCAGCTCCTTCACCACCGCCCAAGCATCAGCCCACCCCACACCGACACGCTATCGTCATCTCCGGGAACCCTAGCAAGCCGGACCTCGCCAGCGGCGTCCCGGACCTCGCCAGCGGCGTCCCTCCTAGTCTTCGGCGGCACCACCGCAGTGCCCCCCTTCTCATCATCACCTGCAACTTCGTCAACTGCCGTGAGGCCCCTGCCGGTCGCCATTCCGAGCACGGTTCCCTCCGAGCATGGCGGGCACGGCAACCAGCAATGCACCCCTCCTTGTCCGAGCATGGCGAGCACGACCACCGGCCTTGCACCTTGCTCCCCTTGCGAACCAGTATGACTGCCGTTAAGCCCCCGTGTACAACTGGCTGGCTGCGATAGCCATCGCCTGCCAACCACGACGGTGCCACGTCGTGCTCGCCTGCCACCCGTGACGGTTCCACGACGCCAGCCTCCCTCCAAGCAGCTCACGCTTCGTGTCATCCGGCCGACGTCACCTTCGAGAATGACTCCCCCTGCATGTCGTCGACGCCAGTGGAAGGTTCCCGCCCCATGACGTCTTCCACGGCAACGGGAAGGAGTCCCCACCCTCTTACGGCCCCCTGCAATGCCCTCATTCATGCAGGCCATCGAGGACACCAACGGCGTCTCGACCACCCGTCGCAACCAACCTCCATGCGGGCAGCTCCTTGCCCACACATGTCCCTCTGCTGGCATCATGGACGCCATCCATGCCGCCATATAGAGCCTCCGTTGCACACTCTCAACGCAAGCCCTCCGCGGCCACCCTTCATGCCCACGGCGGCCGCCATGCAGATCACGTGGCTAGTCCCAGCTAGCATGCATGTCAGAAGAGAACTTGCTTACAGCTACCTCACCCTTTGAGCTTCCCAGAACGACCGACTGTGATGGTTTCCAAAGAAAGCTATGGAGATGGTGAAGCCGACGACGGGAATGACAACTCTTGCCTTTATTTCCAAGGAAGGCGTTATAGTTGTGGCTGATTCACAGGCAAGCATGGGTAGGTATATCTCTTCTTAGCCTGTGAAGAAAATCATTGAAATCAAACCATGCATGCTTGGCACAATAGCTGGAGAAGCCAACTTTGCCATAACGGCAACTCACCCCGGCACCATTGTCCTTGAGAAGCCAACTTTACCTGAGAATGAGCTAACGTATGAGAATGCAGAAGCATTGATAGATGGTCATTTGGCATTTAAGAAGCTCTACGTTAATCCTAGTGCCCTAAGGAGGATTGGTGTCTGGTGTGGGCACGTGAGGGTGGTGACAAGCCTAGCTTTCGTTTGTCGATATCCAAGGTAATATGTTCGTGAAAGACGGGATTGATGATGTGAACTAGAGACTCAAATACATACCAGCTATGCCCAAGACAAAGGAACATGAAGAAAATAAAAAGAGAAGAAAGTGTCAAATTTTGAACGTTTGTTTCACATCAGTTAGTCAGCGGTTTGCAGAGGAAGATTCCTCTGGACAGCAAGCTGTGTTGCTCAGCGGGGCGAGGTGGATACCTCGGACAGCAAGCTGTGAGGCTCAGCGGTTTGTAGGCAAGCTGTGATGCCCAGCGGTTCAAGCTGTGAGTCAGCAGTAAGCCACACTCGGGTTGAGTGTGGGGTGGACGTAGGTCTTGAGGACCGAACCACCTAAAAACCCCTCTTGCATTGTGGTTTGATTTCTCTATCTGATTGGCGCTAGATGAATGCATAGGGGCGATTTGGCTTGATTGCACACCGGGTGTTTGACTGTGGTATTGAGTGTCCCTTGACATTGTTATTCCGCAATTGCTCATTAGTCTTTTGTTTGTATTAGAAAGAAATTTTAATTGAGTGAAATTAATTTTTAAAGGGCTGATTCATTCACCCCCCCTCTGAATCGAACGCACCGAACCCAACAGTCGTTGCGTAAGTCTTGCACGGTCTAGGTCGAGTCTAGGATCATCATTATTTTCAAAACAAAAAAAAGTGTTTTAAAATTGCATTTCATCTCGATAATTCGGTATATTAAAAGGTGTTGTCCGAACATTAGGCTACGCCTATTGGGAAGGCCGCACACTTGCGGGAGTGATCTTCGGATCGATTAACTCCGCCACATACCGGATATTGGTTTAGGTCTAGGTGCATTAGTCGGTGTTTGTATTAGTCTGTGTCTCCTAGTCCGTGTGTCTTTGCATGCCCACCCGTCGAGGCACCCAATACTCGCCACCACCACCTATGGCGGATTCCCGAGCCCGTAGCTCCGATGAGCTTTCGACGGCCGAGATGTTCCGATCCCTCATGGATCGTCTCGATACGCGTATGGATGGCCTTAGTACGCATCTAAATGGCGTAGGAACGAGTTTAGAAGGGAGGATGAAAGCCCTCGAGGATCGGGCCGAAACTTCAGACCAGTCCATCCAGGGTCTTGTAGGGAGCATTGCCGTCCTCGAGAGGGCCCCAGCGGTGGAGCAAACCGCGCCGACCAATGGTCAACAAGAGCCAGCCCAGCAACCTGCTGCGCCAAGAGCTCAGGCGGTAGATGTTGGGAGGCAACAGGTGCATGAGGTGGCTGACTATGCTTCTGATAATGAGCAAGGGGAATATGGTCATCGTAACCAACGACGGAATCGTGATGACGATGATGACGACCGTGTTCTTCGGATCGTGCGTGAGGACCCTCCCCTTTTTACCGGTCCTTGGACCCGAAGGTCTATTTAGATTGGGAGGCCGGCATGGACCGGTACTTTGAGTGGTTTGAGATGACGGACCACCGGAGAGTTCGATACGCGAAGATGAAGCTGCATGGGCATGCCCAAACTTATTGGACCAATGTGCAGAGCCTGCTAAATCAGCGACGTCAACCCCCGATCGGTACTTGGGATGACATGAAAATGAAATTGAGGGAGAAGTACCTTCCTGCCTCATATCGCAAACGTCTCATAGACAAATGGCAAAGTCTCTCCCAAGGGAACCGATCCGTGACCAAGTACACCGCCGAGTTTGATGAGTATTATTTGCGGTGTGGTGTTACGGAAGAGAGCACCATGACCATATCACGCTCTCGGAGAGGTCTGCGGCCACACTATCAATACGAACTTTTTCGCCGCAATGCGACCACTTTGGAACAAGCGTATCAGGTTACTCTCGAATTGGAGCAATTCGAGGGCGAGTTCGAGTCTCCCCATCGGTTGGGCTCCTTCCCCCTTCGTAGTGTCGAGCCCCGTGGCTCTTCTGGCACGTATCCGAGGGCCCCCATGGCCCGACCTTAGGAGCCCACTCGTCCAGAGCCTTTCACTCCTAGGCCTCGCCCTCCACCCCCGAGGGACCTTCCTCGTCCCCAACATCTTACGGCACCCACAACCCGTCCACCGGCACCCGCACCTCCTGCCCGTCCTTTGTTGCCTTCAGCTCCTATCCGTCGGGAGGATAAGGGGAAAGGACCCATGATTGGGGAGCCTAGTGGGTCACGGCAGCAGTGTTATCGCTGCAATGGGTTTGGCCATTTTGCCAACCAGTGTCCCACCCGCCAATCTCTTGTCATTGGGGACACACAGGTCGAGGATACCACCCCTACGGACCTCGAGTTAGTCAGCTATGAAGAAGATCCGGAGCTAGCTGACGAGTACTATGAGGCCGAAGATAATGGCCAGGATGCCCAGCATCTGGACGATACCCACTTGGTGGTCGTCAGGTGTATTCTCACCCAGCCACAGGCCAGTGATGACTGGCGACGGACCACTATCTTTCATACATTCTGTAGGCTGGGCAAGCAAGTTTGTAAGGTGATCATCGATAGTGGGAGTTGCATCAATGCAATCTCCACGGGCACTGTCTCCAGTCTTGGTCTTACACCCATGGATCATCCTTGCCCCTATCGAATATCATGGGTGGATTCCACCTCCATTCCGATCAGGCTGTAGTGTCTGGTCCCACTGTAGTTCCGTGCCTACCTGTAGATCTATTTAAAATCCACACTTAAATATAAAGAAAAGATAATAGATATGATGAAAGCAATAAAATAGCACGAGGTGCTAAAAGGAAGTTGTGATCGCCAGAGACGCGAACGCCTCAAAAGATATAACAATTAATGAAGGGGAGAGATCGCGAAGAATACCTTGAAAGTGCGGGGATGTGAGTGCTCCTTTCTCTTCTAATCGGCCGGCCGATGAAGAGAGTTCTTGCTTTTATTACCCTTGCAAAACAAACAAATACCACCAAAAGAATTGAATTAGAAACAAGGTGGGTGTAGCATCAAATTCTTGAATAGATGAGCATGAAATATCATAGGATTAAGACACACCTTGTGGGTGGTTGGCCCTTAAACCCCTACGCAAAAGGGTGGGAGATATGATGGATGTATGCAAAATAAAACAAGGGGAAAGAGTGCAAGAGATGCACTCAATGGGAGTTCTCAACGTGGTTGAGTTTTTAAAAAAATAAATACATGAATGATCATGCATGCAACCGAATGATGCAGTAAAAGAATGATAATAAAAAAGGAGAGAAGAAGCCTGTTGCTTGGGCTTTGATATTCAAGGGGAAGTGAGCTTCAATAAGATGATGAAGAGCGCGCCATGGAAGCCCCTCCTTTCAGCCACAACAACCTGCGAAGAAAAAAAAGGGGAAAAAGAAACGGGAAAGAAAACAAAACGGAAGAACAACCGAGGGAGGAAGAAAAAAAAACAAAAGAAAAATAACAGGGAAGAAGCCTCCGGAATCCAACCGATTAACAGAGCTCATAAGCTCTATTAATAAGGTAGAAAAAAGATAAGAAGGAAAGAATCTAAAGGAGGAAGAGATAAGAACGGGCAATAGCCCAAAATAGGGGAGGATAAGAATGGGCAAGAGCCCAAACGAAGCAGGGATCCTCTGGGAGAAAGGCTGCGTCTGTTCGGAACACAAAACTGAAACACGACCTGGACCAGGGCGTCAATTCAAGAATTGACGACCTGCCAGAGGGCGTCTTTTAAAAACACGACTTATATCAGGGCGTTAATTCAAAAATCAAATTTTAGAATTTATTTGAAAAGTGTGAAACACGTCTGAGTCAAAGGCGTTAATTAAAACGCGCCTTAACCAAGGACGTTAATTCAAAATATTCAAAATAGGGCTATTTTTCATTTCTCAATATTATTTTCTCATTTTTTAGGTGAAAGTGCATCTCGTCGCCCTGATTCCAACGACTATTTTTGCGAATTTTTCTGACACCCGGAAGGCCACCAAATTTATCTCTGGAAGGGGTTGAAAAATAATATTAAAATATTCAATTCGAAAGTCACGCCCTCACATTCGGCGTGAATTCATTTTTTGATTTTTTTTATTCTTTTTCAATTAAAAATAACGTCCATGGTTAAGGCGTTAATTCCCAAAAAATTCCGAAAAAATTCCAGAAAAATCCAGAAAAATAGGAAATTCAAAGAATGGACGCCCTCTAATATAGTCGTTAATTGTTTAAGAAACGTCCATGTATAAGTCGTTATTTAAAAGACGCCCCACGTCAAGTCGTTATTTCTAAAAAATAGAGAAAAAATGTCCAGAAAATCCAGAAAAATCCAGAAAAATCCAAAAAAATAGGGGAAAATAGGAAAAAATAAGAAAAGGGTAAAAAAAGGGAGAAATCCAAGAAAAGTGAGAAAAACCACTCAAATAGAACTAATTTGAGGGTCAAATTTTGGGCATTACAAGGTAATATGAGATGTACTCACAGTAACGTCAATTTTGGCGTGTCTACAGTTGCCCCGCCTTGGCGTCTGCTTTGCAAGGGAGTAGAGCAAACTGAAAAGTAGATGCCAAGGTGTGATGAGACACGCAATCAACATCACTTGATGAGAATCGAAATCAAAAGCTCGAGATGAAGCAAATCTCGGGAAATCCAACGAAGTCAACAATGTTTGGATAAAAGGGGGAGATGTGCACGCGGTGCACGAAGGAGACAAAATAAATGATCAACTTCCAGTGCGGTGGAAGTACCCCAGGTCACAAGCCTGTAAGTTTCACCATTGGGGAGCGGTTACCAGCCAGTGGACGTGCTGCAGCCAAGGTGGATCAAAGGGGAAAGTTTAAAAATAAGATGATAGAAATCCAAACAAGGAGCTTTCGAGCAAATGACCCAAAACAGCGACAAAACGAACTGAGGACTCAATTCGGCATGGAATATCTCACATTGAAAATCAAGATCAATTTGACCCACAAAAACAGCTTATCAGAATGATTTTTCAACAATTGTTTCAAATTCCTACATGAATGCATGCTGGGTTTAAAGGGAAAAAATAAATCAAATGAAAATATAGAATAATCAAGGATAATATTGTTAAACTGCCAAGACTGGGTCAAGAAACCGATTTCGCGAGCTGATACTAAGCCGAAGCCCGTTTATCCACGCACCAATTCGCAAAAGGGAACCATCGTCCCCAATCTTGGACGGCTCAACGGCCTATCCGTGTGACTAAGACTCCTCTGGAATCATCATTGTTTTTGATGAAGGGGAACTCAAATCCCAGATTTACCAAAGCCACAAGGTCCTTGATATAATCTAATAGCATATGTAACATATAGTAGAATGCATATAGGGAGATGGTGATATCAATAAGCATGGGAACTGAGAAATGAGCTGCAAGCACCGTGGGACTTTGAGTGATGATGCCCAGTCGGCGGGACCAAGAGCTTCTTATCCTGCGCTCAAAAATTCATTAGCCAAGATATAAAAGATAACAAACAATGAAGAAGGCATTTAAGCATAGCAATCATCAAAGCATCAATTATAGCATGTATATGGCATGAATAGCATAAGTTAAATCATGGCATTGCAGATTATCATTGTTTGTTGTTTCGTCATGAGGATGACAATCTTGGCTAATCAAGATTTGGATGATCAGAGTGATATAATGCCCAGTGGCAGAATTAATTAAGAGAAATCAGCAGGAGTTGATTGAAAGATCTCGAGATGAATAATCAGGATGATAATCAGGAGATATAACCAAAAAGATATGAGGAGATGATAATCAAAAAATGATGCCCAGGGTGACATGTCATGAGAATATTGGGAAGAATCAATAGATTGATAGCAATAAGTGGAGATAGGACTCATCCCGTGTTCTTGGTCCTTGGAAAGTTGTTCCTGCAAAACACCATCAGACAAATACAATGCATTTTTTTTTTGGATTTTGAAATATGCAAATTTTTATGAGTTTTGAAAAAGATATTCAAATTTTTATGAATTTTTGGAAGATATTTGATTTTTTATGAATTTTGAAAATATTCAATTTTTGTTGGATTTTGCTCAGGAAATATTCAAAAAAAATTTTTTTTTTTTTTTGGATTGATTTTGCAATATTCAATTTTTTTGGATTTTGGTTTAGACATAGCTAATGCAGCATCCAAAGGTGTTTCAAACCACTGACTAGGGGTCCTCGTTCCTTCCCCTTTTGCTTAAAACTGCCCAAAGCCGGGCGTGCATTGAAAGTGGCGTCCTATAACCGACTGCCTATGGTCAACGGTGCCCCTACCAAGGTCATACCCGAGAAACATTCGGTCTTGGAGGGAGAAGAGAAGAATAACTGGAGATAAGCTTTATACAGGATGGGAGATATCAAGACTTGAATTCCTTCCAAGGTGTTAACCCTCAAAGAGGTAGTCTGTTGTGCCGGGGCTTTGTGCCTTTAATTTTTAGACCCTTGACATGCATACGACCAGGGTTTTCCCTGCGGGGACTTTGCCACTCTTGTCATGCCATAATTCCTAATTGCAATTATCAAAATTCTGATTTGATTTCCATAATAGCCCTTGTGGCAAGATTTATCATGAAATTCATATTTATTTTTCTTTTGGGTCAAGACTGCCCCTATTTGAGACTCCTCTCGTATTGGGATTTTCCAAGGTTGGTCATCTTATCCGTCAACCTCTTGCACCTGCATTTGGCCGAGTAAAGAAGAGAAAAAGACTTTCAGAAATTCATGGCATGGCCAAGGTAGGAACGGTGTTTTATCAAGGAGCCGGCTAAGGACGCCGTGAAGTGTGTGCGGTGCCCAACTAAGGGTTGCTCTTAACAAGCGGGGAGAGAATGTCGGATTCCCAGCGCGGATTTTTATTAACCAGAGGTGCTGCAAAAGCAAGCCTAAAGACTCTTTTTAACAATGATTTAATTTAACAAAAGCCTAAAATAAAGATCTAAAACACCACTCTTAATCTTGCTAGGAAGCACTTCATCTTGAAAATCATGCGTGAAGCAATGAGGGAATGATATCATATAAATGCTTACGTACGCCAATATGTTACCTTGCAACCTTTGTTGAAGCAACTGCTGCTAGAGGTGATCATCATGGGATTTGTCCTCTTCAGCAACAAAAAAGATTGGAAGCAAAGGATTGAAAGTGGCTTAACAAGACGGAATGGTGCCCAGACCAGACTCAGACGAAATAAGGAGAAAAGGAAGAGAGGCGAGGGCTAGAACTCCCTCACTAAGGCGCGGAGACCCTGATCACATGGAACAATCTACAGAAGGAGAGGAGAATTAGAAGGAGGAGTGAGGACTAAAGCCTCGAAAGCAATGGGAGAATGGGCAGATGCCCAAGGCAGTGGATGTGGAAGAAGTTGGGTCGGACCCAGAATTAGGAGGAATCAGAAGAAGAAATTGGTAGATGGAAAGAGGTGGATCCGAAGGGTCCGGAGGTAAAGGAGGAGAATCGTGATAGGAGGAATCATCCGGGGGCTCCGGAGGGATAACGAAAGAAGGGACGCGATGCCCTGGGGAGAAATAGGGAAAAAGATGATGAAAAAGATGACGGAAAAGAAAGAAGAGAATAAAAGATATGGAGTCCCGGAGGAGCAAAAAGATGAATTGAAGGAAATATGGAAGGTCCGGAGGTTCCGGAGGAATGAAATCAGGAGGGTCGTGATGCCCTGGGAGATGATAGAGAGAATAAGACGGAGAATCCGGAGGTTCCGGAGGAATAAAATCAGGAAGGAGAAGGTGGAAAGGGGCGTCGTGCCCGAGGGAAAAGTCCGGAGGTTCTGAAGGAGGAGAATGAAAAGGGGCGTGATGCCCGAGGAAAAGATGGAGACAATCAGGTGGAGAATCCGGTGGTTCCGGAGGGATGAAATCAGTAAGGAGAAGATGGAAAGGGGCGTCGTGCCCGAGAGAAAGGTCCAGAGGTTCCGGAGAAATAGAATCAGAAAGGGCGAGATGCCCAAAGAGGAGGGATAAAATTCCTGGAGGTTCCAGGGAAATAGCAGGAAGGGGGACGCGATGCCCCAAGGGGAGTGGATAAAAGGATGAATATGAATAAGATGGGAAATGCGGAATATCCGGCGGTGCCAGAAGGCGAGGAAGATACGGGTTTGGAAACCCGGGAAGCAGGAGGTGCAAATGCATGTAATGGGATGGATGCGATGAATGCATGAAATGCAAAGAATATGAAGAATGTGAAGGGCGAGGGGATGAGATCCTCCTCCTAACCCTGGGAATGGCCCATGAAGAAAAAGTGATAGAGATGGATGAATAGAAAGTGGAGCAAATAAGGGATGGCCCCTTAGCATTAAGATAACTGCCCCTCCACGGCAGTGAACATGTACGGTCAATTGGCCCAATAAAAGAAGCTTCAATAGTAAAAGACAACTCCCTTGGAAAGCAAAGATCAATAATGTGGGGGAGTTGTAGAGTTGGAACGGGAAGCATTGAGTTGCCCATTGAATGTGGTGTATATGGAATGTTGAGCAAAATGGGCATTCGCCCCTTGTAAGGAATAATGAATTCTGGATTGGAAAGTTTGAACAAGGGGTGCCCTGCCTGGCCCTTGGATGGCATCAATTCTTGGCATTCTTCCCTGAGCAATGGCGATGACTTGGCCTCTGCGACCATGCTCGGCACAATAATCCGGATTGGCATCCGGTAAATGACTTCTTGAATCTTGAATCGCATAACCGTGGCCACATCTGTCTTGCCCGGCTCTTGATCACCTTCGGCACAAGTACTTGCAGAAGCACTCCCATTCCGAGTAGTAAAAGGAGGTGAAGCGGAGGCGGAAGGCTTTGTGAGTGGTGGAGGTATAATGGAAAGTGTTGGCGTAAGTGGAGGCGGAGGTTCAAACACATCAAGTTTCTCCCTTTGCTTGCAAGCGGTCGGGGTTAGCTCGAGTGCAAAAAGCGGTGGGTCCTGCTCAGGATTAGCCATAGGTAAAGGTGGAGGGTTATGTGGTGGAATAGGCAAAGTTGGTTTTAAAGGGATAATGGAAGACCGAGGTGGCGGTAATGGGAGGCTAATTGGGGAAGGTTTAATGGTGTAATTAATGGAGGCCGATGGTGTGGAGGTAGATGGCTTAACGGGTGGTGGTTTAATAGTGGAAGGCTTGGGGGAGGCCAGTGTTGCGGAGGTTAATGGTGTAACTGGAGGAGGTGTAATGGGTGGAGGGTTAATGGGTGAAGGTTTGGTGCGTAGGAAATGCCGAATGGGGCGAGCGGTGTTTGGAGTGGTGAAAAACTCAAGATGCGTCGGCGCGGGTGATTGGAGTATCGACCCATCGTCGTAACACCAAGAAGTCTCGGAAATAGGGGTTGGATCGGGGATGGTGGCTTCATCCTGAGCGAGGGGTTCATCGAATGAAAGTGGGGGAAGTGGAAAGTTAAGGAAACTCGAAAGGGGTGCCTGCGGAGCTTCATCATCATACACCGGCTCGGATTCTTCAATTGCCGGTTCTTGCTCGCTTGGAATATCAACGCCGTAGTCGTCCATCCTATCCTTCCATTCTCTCTCCATTCTTGTAATGTCATCCAAAGCCGCATAGAGAGGATTGACCGGAGTAGGAGGAACCGTGACCCTCTTTAATTGTTCCTCCATGGAAGTAATCTTATCAAAAAGAGATTGTTGGAGGGGTGTGACTTGAACAATAGAGGGCTGGCAGGGCCTTGAAGGAGGAGAGGCCGCATAAAAAGGCCGTGGAGGGGAGTTGACGGTATGACCCGTAAAAGAACCCGGAAGGGCCGGATTGCAATGAATAAATGGGCCTCGGGGCCGTGAGGGAGGAGGAATAGAAGGAGGCGGGTGTCGGACCACCCGAGTAGAATGAATAGGGGGAGATGGGTAATGGGCTACCCGAATATGATTGGAAGGAGGAGGTGGGTGATGGGCCACCCGTGTAGAATTGGAGGGAGATGGGTGATGGGTCACCCGAATAGAATTGGAAGGAGGTAGGTGATGGGCCACCCGTATAGAATTGGAAAGAGGGGGAGATGCATGAGATGTACCCTCAACGGCAGCCTTAAGGGCTTGGATCTGTTGAGGGGTAAGATGATCTAATGCATGGATGATTCGAGAGACCTTCTCGTCATTGGGAGGAGACGGTCCCGAGGGAATAGTGGCCTGAAATTGAGTAGGTGGACCATGAGAATGGACATTGCCCATGGGTTGGGTATGACCATGAGAATAAGGACGTGGTCCCTTGAAAGAATGGTGAGAATGCTGATTAACATGTTGAAATTGAGGATATGAAGTGCTAGGTTGTGCATCCTCATGAATTGAATTGAACATGTTTCTATCATGGTAAGCCATTATATAGAAAATTCTCAATAATTATGCAAATAAGCACACAAGTTGGAATGGTTACCGTGATTTTTGATTGTTTTATCCTTGGTGAATTAAGGATTTTAATAAAGTTTGGAAAGATTCACACAAGGAGAGTCCTAGTTTCAAATGAGATTTGAACTCCAATGCCAACTAGGAACTCTCACTCACCACGTATTAGGCCAACTATATCGGGACTCCAAAAGGGTACAACCTGCCCGGCGTCCGTGAGGGAATCCACGGGTGCGGGGACTTACGGAGGCTTGGTTTAGGAATTTCCAATCCAAAGAGACGGAATGCTCAATGGAGGGTCGTTCCTTCACCAAGGGGGTGTGTGGATCCTAATGAAGAGGAGGGGGCTCCCAAACCAATGCAAATATGAATGAAACAGGGTAAACAGGCCAACCACAATAATATGATCAATCAACAAAGATAAGCATGAAATATCATGAAAAACCACAGCCGGGGGGTTCTGGAAACCCACAGTAAAAACACGCCCTGGAAGGGGACGCTACTAAACAAGGACACGACGGTGTGACTGTCGTGAATCAACGTGAGGGGCCAAGGGGTAGGGTAAAACACGCCTTAGTGTGAGGCGCTATAAATAAAAGGACGCCCTATCCAGCGGGCGTCAAATCCAAGAAAACGCCTTTAAGGGAGGCGCTAATAAAGATAAAGACGCCCTTGCAACGGGCGTGAATTCACCAAGCAAGCAGAGATAATTGGAGACAGCTAGCAAACGCCCTGTCAGAAGGCGTTAACTTCAAACAACACGCCCTGGGTTAGGGCGTGAAATCAAAAGGCGCCTCCGACAGAGGCGTTAATTCTCAATCCACGGCCAACAGTAACAACCACTCACAGTCGCAGGCAATCAACAAATATAAGATATAAGCATGCTCATCAAAATTTCAAATAAGTGGAGATTTTAAAGAAAAATCAATAAATTGACAAATCACTTAGGGAAAAGGACAAAACCAATGGAGGGTGCCCGAAGGGCACAAAAGGGTGACGCACCGAGGGTGCAAATAAGGGAGATGGCACACGCGGGTGCCTAAGGGGAAACGGGTAATAGATGAAGAACACAAAGGGTCCCACCGTGATCGCCAATTTGTAGATCTATTTAAAATCCACACTTAAATATAAAAAAGCAATAGATATGATGAAAGCAATAAAATAGCACGAGGTGCTAAAAGGAGGTTGTGATCGCCAGAGACACGAGGTCTCAAAAGATATAACAATGAATGAAGGGGAGATGATCGCGAAGAATACCTCAAAAGTGCGGGGATGTGAGTGCTCCTTTCTCTTCAAATCGGCCGGCCGATGAAGAGAGTTCTTGCTTTTATTACCCTTGCAAAATAAACAAATACCACCAAAAGATATGGATTAGAAACAAGTGGTGTAGCATCAAATTCTTGAATAGATGAGCATGAAATATCATAGGATTAAGACACACCTTGTGGGTGGTTGGCCCTTAAACCCCTATGCAAAAGGGTGGGAGATATGATGGATGTATGCAAAATAAAACAAGGGGAAAGAGTGCAAGAGATGCACTCAATGGGAGTTCTCAACGTGGTTGAGTTTTTAAAAAAATAAATACATGAATGATCATGCATGCAACCGAATGATGCAGTAAAAGAATGATAATAAAAAAGGAGAGAAGAAGCCTGTTGCTTGGGCTTTGATATTCAAGGGGAAGTGAGCTTCAATAAGATGATGAAGAGCGCGCCATGGAAGCCCCTCCTTTCAGCCACAACAACCTGCGAAGAAAAAAAAGGGGAAAAAGAAACGGGAAAGAAAACAAAACGGAAGAACAACCGAGGGAGGAAGAAAAAAAACAAAAGAAAAATAACAGGGAAGAAGCCTCCGGAATCCAACCGATTAACAGAGCTCATAAGCTCTATTAATAAGGTAGAAAAAGATAAGAAGGAAAGAATCTAAAGGAGGAAGAGATAAGAACGGGCAATAGCCCAAAATAGGGGAGGATAAGAATGGGCAAGAGCCCAAACGAAGCAGGGATCCTCTGGGAGAAAGGCTGCGTCCGTTCGGAACACAAAACTGAAACACGACCTGGACCAGGGCGTCAATTCAAGAATTGACGACCTGCCAGAGGGCGTCTTTTAAAAACACGACTTATATCAGGGCGTTAATTCAAAAATCAAATTTTAGAATTTATTTGAAAAGTGTGAAACACGTCTGAGTCAAAGGCGTTAATTAAAACGCGCCTTAACCAAGGACGTTAATTCAAAATATTCAAAATAGGGCCATTTTCATTTCTCAATATTATTTTCTCATTTTTTAGGTGGAGGTGCATCTCAATGCCCTGATTCCAACGACTATTTTTGCGAATTTTTCTGACACCCGGAAGGCCACCAAATCACCTCTGGAAGAGAGTGGAAAATAATATTAAAAAATAATTTGAAAAAGTGACGACCGTGTGTAAGGCGTGAATTCAATTTTTGATTTTTTTATTCTTTTCAAATTCAAAGTAACGCCCATGGTTAAGTCGTTAATTCTCAAAAAATTCGAAAAATTCCAGAAAAATCCAGAAAAATGGAAATTTGAAAGAATGGACGCCCTCCAGTATAGTCGTCAATTTTTTAAGAAACGCCCATGTATAAGTCGTTATTTAAAAGACGCCCCAGATCAAGTCGTTATTTCTGAAAAATAGAGAAAAAATGCCCAGAAAATCCAGAAAAATCCAGAAAAATCCAAAAAAATAGGGGAAAATAAGAAAAAATAAGAAAAGGGTAAAAAAAGGGAGAAATCCAAGAAAAGTGAGAAAAATCACTCAAATAGAACTAATTTGAGGGTCAAATTGGGGCATTACAAGGTAATATGAGATGTACTCACAGTAACGTCAATTTTGGCGTGTCTACACTACCGTGACGATATCTGGTGTGATGTCCTCCCCATGGAGGTGGGCAGCATTATTCTTGGTAGGCCGTGGTTATTTGATCGGGATGCCACGCTACATGGCCGGTCGAACTGTGACGACCTGAGAATCCGATTACCGGGAAGGCCCGATAACCCGAGACTCGAACCGCCGCCCACGAGCCGGGAGGGCTCGAAAGGGCAAAAAGAAGTGTGGAGGTACAAAGAAATAGGAAATAAGGTAGGACAATTCAACAATTAACAGAAATAAATGAACAACTACAACAGAGTCCAGTCCAATAGAAAGTACATTCTAAAGCAGTAAAACGTACCACATGCCAAGTGAACACTCGGCCCGGCAAGCTGGCAACTAAGAACCTCCGTACTGCACCCTCGAACCTCGAGGAAGAACCGCCGCACCTGAAATGCAGGGGTGAGCCTCCTGTCACTGGCCCAGTAGGGATCCCACGGAACCCCAACTGAGAATAATGGCGGCACAAAAAGCAATAACTACGAAAGCAGGAAAGTAACTACGGTGGTCGGCAAAACCTCGGCTCTACAGCTACTCCTACTGCACCAGAAAACACGACCTAGTCTCCCGTCGGGGGACAACCAAGCCACCCACCTGACCACCCGATTTCACAATCAGGGACCACCAGACACGAATCGCCCTAGCCACGCCACTAGAAAAACGCCACGATACCTCCGAAGCGGAGGCCTGCCCTCACAAAAGGGCCCGAGTCAAAACCACACGGTCAGGGAACACGGTCACGACCTCACCGTCGTGAACACAACGCTGTCTGGGGAAAGGCCCTCGGTGACACTCACCAGAAACCCCAGACCTCGACTCCAGGAGCACTCCCGAAACCACTCACCAAGTCCCGTCTCGCGGACGGAAACAGAACCCGGTACACGACAACTCACGTCACGTGACAGAAGCACCACCCACTAGAAGAACGACCGGATGCGTCCCCTGACGTCTTACACCGCGTCACAAGTGTCTAGCTACGATGCCCCAGGCGGAGACTCAGACACACTCAATAACTAGTAGTACCACAAAACAAGGACTAGTTGGGGTCGCGCCTGTCGGTGCCGTCCGACGCCCCCAACCTCGTGTGCATACTCAGACCATACGCCCTAGGCTTGTCATCTAGCTGGTAATTCCCCCTAAGCTCGGACTCAGCTGTACGTTGGGGCCCTACGGTAACCAGCCTACTCACTGTCTCCCTCGGGTCAGCCGCTCCACCACTCCCAGGTGGGTCAGCACACGCGTGCCGTAAGAAGGCTACGACTAGTGGACGTGTCATAGAACGTGGACACAAGAAACCACGCACGCACCCATTGTGAGTAACATGAAGTAACAGGTGGCACGACACCACCAGACTCTAGATGGTCCACTAGACCTACTAAACTCAACGGTCTTTGAGTCACAAGACTCGGAGTCGAGACCGTTGCACATGACAACACTAAGCCGTCAATCTGGCCTAATCCCTAGGTCCAAAACCACAATGTGATAACTCACGAGGCAGTTCACAACTGCCGAGACCCATCCCTCGAGGAGGGAACTTAAGAAACCTCCAGCCTCAGGCTGGGAGACTGGACTCACCATCCAAGGCCACACGCTTGGCCCACTCAGAAGCCACCTTCCTGAGAAGCAACGACTTGCGGGGAAACATCACCGCACTCACACCGATACACGGTGACTCGATCTAGCAAGAACACGGAAGCCTGGAACACCTGGGGTCACCCGGACCCACCAAGCCCACGGGCACGCTTATCGAGGTAACATGGTACCTCCAGACACCCCAAAACACGATAACTAAACCCACTGGGTGTCCGGGACACCCATGAGGCCAAAGGTCGACCACTAGGTCACAACCGGGTCGACCGGAGACCAACACAACACAATCGGAATGCTAGAAGGTCATCCAGACCCTTAAAATCACGGGCATGCTAATCGAGATAAACGGAAGCTCCGGACACCCAAAGACACGGTCATGGAACTCCACGGGGTGTCCGGGACACACACGGCCCAAGGGGAGCACGAGACAGCAGGACAGATCACGCTAGGATCACCTAGCGCGACAAGACAGAACGCGCTAGGATCCCCTAGCGCGACTAGACAGGTCGTGCTAGGAACCCCTAGCGCGACAAGGAAGAACGCACTAGGATCCCCTAGCGCGGCTAGGCAGATTACGCTAGGGACCTCTAGCGCGACAAGGCAGAACGCGCTAGGACCCTATAGCGTGACAGGAACCGCCTAACTATTCATCTTCTCTGATGAACGCGCCCCATCGGGGCGGCGCGACCCTCAAGAACGCGCTACCTGAGACTAGCGCATTCTCAGTCCGCGCCCGAAAGAACGGGAAAACAGCGGGAAATCCATTCCACGCCCCATTCACCCCCAGGTGAAGGGGAAACAAAAGGGAAAACATTCCCCAACCTCTCCAGCACTGAGAGGACCCATTTAAACCCCAAAAACACAATCAAAACACAAGATTCGGCTCACACACCCAAAAATATGCATTTTCCCCAAAACAACCAAACAATCCCGCTCGGCTCACCACGGCCTACAAAACTCACGGGAAATGAAGTACGCGGGTTGAGGGTCCATCTCCCTACCTCCACCGAAGATTCGACGCACCGCGGACGCCGATCCACGAAGAAAACGCCGTTGAAGCCCCGCCGTTCCACGAACCCATGGCCGAGCTTCACCGCGCCTCCACCACCTCGATCCTCACCCATCCTCGCCCATGCCTCGCCCGCGCCGTCCCCACCTCATCCACGCTCCACCCTGTCGGCCGTCGGAGAGAGAGGGAGAGAGGAGAGAGCGTGAGAAGAGAGAGGGAGAGAAGAGAGAAATGAGAGGGGAGAGAGAGAAAAAGGTTATATATATATATAGGAAAATCTGGAAAATCTAGAAAATACCAAAAATAGGAAAATCACGTTTCCGCGATCTTCGGAATGCACCGATCACAACGGTACCACACTCGCCTAGGTGAACGGCCCGGTTCACCCGCAACGAGGTTCCGAAGGAATTACCGAAACACACACCGGGAATCGGAAAACACACGCGGAAAAGCCGCGGAACGCTTCCGGGCCTCCGAAACAACTCCGGATCGCACCGATCCGAACATGAAAGATGTCCGAAACGAAATTTTAGACACAACAGAGTTGGACACTCCGAGAAACCAGATCCTGGACCTAAGAACAAGGATCCGAAAATTCTGGGGCATCACACGAACACCTGTACCTTCGACCATGCTGGCCAACGAATTACTCTCCACCCCCATCAGCCCAAGAGCCCATCAGTTGGGGGTCCTACTAGCCCTAGTACTCCGGAGCCTTCCGTCCCCGGGCCCAGCACCCCATCCCCAGCCCGGGCTATGACCGTTACATCTGGCCCAGGCGAGCCCTCGACTAGGAGGTTGATGATGATTAGCTCCCGAGAAATGGAGCGGGAGGCTAGTCGGGGCTACCCTGTGTTTGCTATTACGGTCCGAGAGGTAGAGCCAAAGTCCGAGGGTGAACTCCCACCCGATGTCATTCCTATTCTGCAGGAGTTCGCTGATATTTTTCCCGAGGAGCTTCCCGAGGGACTCCTGCCCATGCGGGATATTCGGCATGCTATCGACCTGGTTCCGGGCTCCTCATTGCCCAATCTTCCTCACTATCGCATGAGTCCCACGGAACATGCCGAGCTAAAACGACAGGTCGATGAGTTAATGCAGAGAGGGTCTGTTCGGGACAGCATGAGTCCATGTGTTGTTCTCGCATTACTCGCCCCAAAGAAGGATTGCACGTGAAGAATGTGCATTGATAGTCGTGCCATCAACAAAATCATCGTGAAGTACAGGTTCCCTATTCCCCGCCTTGATGATATGCTAGACATGATGGCCGGTGGCACTATCTTCTCGAAGATCGATCTTAAGAGTGGCTACCATCAGGTGAGGATTAGGTCAGGTGATGAGTGGAAGACCACATTCAAGACCAAGGATGGTCTATATGAGTGGTTGGTTATGCCGTTTGGGTTGACCAATGCCCCTAGCACCTTCATGCGACTCATGACTCAGGTCCTTCGACCATTCATTGGAGTCTTTGTAGTAGTGTACTTCGATGATATCCTTATCTATAGTCGCACCACGGGGGACCACTTAGACCACCTTCGGCAGGTCTGTCTACTCCTGAGGCGAGAGTAGTTGTTTGCGAACCCACAGAAGTGTGCCTTCATGACACCTCAGCTTACCTTCTTGGGTTTTATTGTGTCTAGTACTGGGGTCTCCGCCGATCCGGAGAAGGTCCGAGCCATTGTTGAGTGGTCGGAACCCCGTACGGTCCATGATGTCCGCAGCTTCCATGGCCTTGCGACGTTCTATCGTCGTTTCATCCGTGAATTTAGCTCCGTCACTGCCCTGATCACGGACTGTATTCGGAAGGGCACATTTGTATGGACGAAGGCCGCAGCTGCTGCCTTCAAGGACATCAAGGAGCGCATGACCTAGACACCTATCCTTCGATTGCCAGATTTCTCGAAGGTGTTTGAGGTCTCTTGTGATGCGTCGGGTGTTGGGATAGGAGGAGTCTTGAGTCAGGAGGCCCACCCGGTCGCATATTTTAGTGAGAAGCTGAATGACGTGAAACTGCGATACTCCACTTATGATAAGGAATTCTACGCAATTGTTCAGGCTCTTAGGCATTGGAGGCACTATCTATTACATCAGGAGTTTATCTTATACTCCGATCATGAGGCTTTGAGGTACCTCCATTCCCAAAAGAAGCTTAATGCGCGTCACAGCCGTTGGGTTGAGTATCTCCAGCAGTTCACATTTGTGCTAAAACATAAGGCTGGAGTGGAGAACAAGGTGGCCGATGCCTTGAGTCGGCGAGCGTGTTTGCTTACCACCATGAGTGCCGAGGTCATAGGGTTAGAGAAGATGAGAGAGGCCTATGTTGACTGTCTTGACTTCGGTCAAATTTATACCACTCTCCAGGCCGGACCCTCAAGAGACCTTGATGATTATGTGCTTCAGGAGGGTTACCTCTTTCGAGGAGGCAGACTTTATGTTCCCCGAACTTCAGTTCGAGACTTCTTAGTCTGGGAACTACATGCGGGAGGTCTAGCCGGCCACTTTGGTCAGAATAAGACTATTGAGGCTATTGAGCATAGATTTTATTGGCTGAGTTTGAAGAGAGATGTTGCTCATATTGTGGCCCAGTGTCGTACATGTGTTACGGCCAAGATGAAGAAGCAAAGCTCAGGCCTTTATATGCCTCTCCCCGTGCCTGATACTCCATGGCATGATGTTAGCATGGACTTTGTTTTGGTATTGCCAAGTACCTCTAGGAAGCATGATTCAGTCTATATGGTGGTTGACCGATTCTCGAAGATGGCCCTTTTTATTCCCTGCTTGAAGACTTCGGATGCTTCGAGGGTAGCCCGCATGTTCCTTACTCATGTGATGTGCAAGTTCGGGTTCCCTCGTACCATAGTGTCTGACCATGGTGTTAGATTCACCAGTTATTTTTGGAAGACACTGTGGCATATGCTGGGTACTCACCTCAAGTTTTCCACTGCATATCATCCCCAGACAGATGGTCAGACCGAGGTGGTCAATAGAAGTCTGGGTGACCTTTTGAGGTGTCTTGTCAGGGACCGTGTAGGGGATTGGGATCTCATATTACCACTGACAGAATTTGCATATAATGATTCGGTTAACAGGTCTACCGGTATGAGTCCATTCGAGATTGTCACAGGTCGTAGGCCTAGGAAGCCAGTGGATCTTGTTCCCATGCCCATTCATGCACGAGCGTCTTAGTCTGCCGAGTCTTTTGCTAGGCATGTTAGGAGTTTGCATGACGACATCCGTCGTCACATTGAGGCCAGCAATGCACGGTATAAAGAGTTAGCCGATGCCCATCGACACCACCGTGAGTTCCAAGAGGGTGAATATGTCATGATCAGGGTAAAACCTGAACGGTTTCCCTCTGGAACCGTAAAGAAATTGCAAGCTCGTGAAGCCGGTCCATTTAGAGTGTTAAAACGTGTTGGATCCAATACGTATGTTGTGGACCTTCCCGAGGAATATGGTATAAGCTCTACTTTCAATGTGTCGGATCTTGTTACATATAGGGACCCAACGGTGATCCCTAGTGAGCCTTTCGAGCCATCTCCTCCCATTGAGAGTGACCCCACACCTGAGTGTCCCCCTCCAGCCCCTTTTTCACAGCAGTGAGAGCATATCGATCATATACTGGATGAGCAGGTGACAGTTATCAGGAGTGGATCCTACCCGCGCTACCTAGTGCGTTGGAGAGGGCGACCCGCCACTGAGGATACTTGGATTACCCGTGGAGACTTACAGCGGATACATCCGGATCTACTGGAGTGCTACCAGAGCGATGTAGACCCTTACTCGACAGGATCGAGTTTCTCCCACCAAGAGAAAATTGGTGCGGACACCAGAGTAAGCGAGAAGCACGAACCGACGAGCCATCGGTACCGTACGCAGAGCACCACTTGAGCTACATCAGCTTCTCTTTGGCTCGGAGATAGTCTGGAGTCTCCGCCATGAGTTTGGACACTTTTTAGCACTTATTTGGATTGTATTTGGGCTTGTAATGTGTGTTTTATTTGGGTTTTTCATTTTGGGCTCATTGTAAGGCTCTTAATAAGCCATTTGGGTTAAGCCCTTTAGAGTCTATTAAGGGGTGATTATCATATTGGGCAACGAGGCTTCATTAAGCTTCATATTGGGTTCTTAAGCCACTTAAGGCCCAATTAAGCTTCACTCTCTCATGGGCCACCTAAGTTGGAATAGAGTGCGCTTGTGGATGGGCCTTGATGGCCTTGGATCATAGTGGCCCAAGAGAGGCCCATGTAGAGGGCGCACCCCCTTTTGTCTCTATTAGGCTAGTTGTTTATTTTTTTCTTTCTTTCCTTTCTCTCTTTGACCACATGTGTAAAAAATGGGATTTGGATTCCCCTAATTGTCCCTCCCAAACCTAGATCTGAGGGTATGGAAGGTCATTTGCCATGGGAGGTCAAGTCATATAAAGAGTTGTAATTTTCATTTCTTACACAATTAATGCCAAAAAATTACTGAAATTCTTGGAGCCTCCTTGAGTGGTGCGCACCCCTCCTCTCTCCTCCCCCTTCTTGCAGCTGTGAAGGCTGCCTCCAGAGGTATGAAGCCTCTTATTCAAGCCTCTTCTGAGTGGGAAGCTCATATCTATCGCCGCCGCCGCCATTGAGCCGCCGTCGCACCGCCACCGCCGCCTTATCGGAATTCTATCTTCATCCAACAGCAAGCCCTTCCACGAATTTCTGCTCCCAGCCAAGAAATCTTCTTGAGCTCAAACTTTCAGGGTGTGTTTCAGAGGTTCCCTCCATATTTTAGAAAAATTGGTTTGGCCTCTAGTTTTCGATTTCCATTTTTCCATTTTCGTCCATCTTCTCCTTCCAGATCTGCCTGTTTTCAGTCTAGATCCACAGCCACCCTGAGTTTCCCATCTCCGGACCAACTTTTGATTTTTGCTGGAACCCCCAAAATTACTGAAGGTTCTACCCACCATTCCCTCTACCCACGAATTTTTGTGGAATTTCAAAAGGCCTCCACCTAGTTTCTAAAAATCATTTTCACATCTCCTTCAGTTCTGTCTGCTTCTGTCCAGATCTGACCACCTACCAGTATAAAATAGCTTTCCCCATCCAAATTTCCACCAAATCAGTCATAAGAACTATTGCCGTTTTCCTCTCTCTACCCTCTACAATCTTCATGAAGATCTCGAGGTCTGATTCGGAGGTTTTCCTTATGGTCAATGCCAACTCTAAAGAAACTCAGTTTCTGCCCAGTCAGATCTGAGAATGGGAACATGTCAGTTCTAAAATCGCCCATCAGAAGCAAAACTCCTGTGAATTTTTCTGAGTCTCACAGGGTCGAAGGACTTCGAGAGAGCTTTCCAAAGATACCTCTTGTGCATCGATCCGACGTCGAGAGTGATCGCAGTAGTAGATCTCGTCGGATCGCGCTCCTGAAAACAGAACCTGCAGATCCGTGGGCAGCAACTCCAAGTCTTGAAGATTGGAGCCGCCCGGCCTCCGACCGGCGTTCCCGCCCGACCGCCTTCCAGGGAGGCGCACCACCAGGGGTCTCCATCACAGCGGGAACCACCCCATCAGATCCGGAGGACAGAGCGGTCCGTGGGCCCCATGAATCCGTAGATCGCACCGTCCGGACAGCACTAAACACGGGTTTCGGCACCGATGGAGTGTCATCAAGATGCTGCCCGTCAACCTAATTCGCGTGACTCTCGGGCCCCACATGTGACCTTTTACCTCCCTGCGTGGAGTGGGTCAAAACCATTGTACCGCTGTAATAATTGTTAATCGGGAGTTCGGAGTTCGCCGGGGTTGTCTTCCCCACGCCGGGAGCGGGGAGGTAACGGTCTTAACTCATTTGCGTTCATTTGCTAGTTTAGTATATGGTCGTATGCCGCTGTGAGAGCATAGGATTCTAGCCCGTGAGTCCATGTCACCGCTGTGAGCGAGAGAGTGACCCGTCCCGTGGCTCGATCCGAGCACGGAAGTGAGTCGGACTACCCTTAACTATGTCGGTTCTTCAACCGTGCACGATCCGCGTTTCCCTCGCTTGGGATGATGAGTGAGCTTACGTTTCTGTTAGCGACGTGTAGCCCATAAGAGCTCTTAGTGTCGGGCCTAATGTCTCTCCCATCGTATGTTGCTGGTCGTGTGTGCATTTAGAGTCCGAGGTCCATATCACTTAGAGTCGGTCCCCGTGTCCGTCCCGCATCACCTTGCCGTAGCAAGTTGCTGGCCAGCGACCTTCCTCCTAAATGCGCTCCGCACAGGCCTTCGTGAACCTCTTGAATCGCTCGGTTGGCTTCACCGGTACTGAGGCACTTTAGGAGAGGACCGGAGAAGGATCTTTAATATAAAGTGCCATCCAGAATGACGAATCGCCGAGCTTGGTACTTCAATCTCCGGGCTTCCCAGGGGTCGGGATACTCTTCAGAGTCTTGGAGCCACGACAGGTAGGGGGTACGCCAGTCGCTTGGGGAGGCCGAGTCAACAGCCAGGAGCTCCGAATCAATGCTCGGTCGCTCTAGCTCTTCGAGAAGGACCGATCGAGTATCCTTGGGGTCAAGAGAGGAGGCCAACCGAGAGAGGGCGTCCGCTCAAGAGTTTTCTTCCCGAGCTATTCGGACTACCTCAAAACTCTCGAACTGTTGTGCCACGGCTCTGACCAGCTAGAGGTATTTGACCATCGGTGCTTCTCGAGCTTCGTAATCACCGTTGACCTGGCTAGCAACCAGTTGGGAGTCAGTGTGAATTCTGACTCGCTCAGCCCCCAATCGCCGGGCCATGCGGGCTCCCAAGATAAGGGCTTCATACTCGGAGGCGTTATTGGATGCCTGGAAGTTGAACTTCAAGGCGTATTGTAGCGCTGCTCCTTCGGGGGACTTCAGGAGGATGCCGGCGCCGCTCCCCGCCGAGTTGGAGGATCCGTCGATGAACAATTCCTAGGTTGGCCCGGGCGCGGATGGAGATTTTTCTTCGGTCGAGATAGTGCTCTCGGCGATGAAGTCTGCGAGGGCCTACCCTTTGATAGCCGAGCAAGGTCGATACGATATATCGTAGGCCCCGTGCATGATGGCCCACTTGACGAGGCGTCCCGAAGCTTCAGGGTGAGTGAGGTTCCTCTTCAATGGTTCGTCGGTCAGCACGGTGATGGAGTGCCCTTGGAAATAGGGTCGGAGGCGCTTGGCTGAGGTAACCAACACTAGCATGAGTTTCTCAGTTGTGGGGTACCTTCTTTCAGCCTCGTTGAGTACCTTGCTGGTGTAGTAGACCGGTCTCTCGACTCCCGAGTCATTTCTGACCAGGACCGAGCTAACTGTGGATGGAGTTGCCGAGAGATAGAGATGCAAGGCTTCACCTGGGACAGGCTTAGAAAGCACCGAGGGCAAAGCCAGGAACTCCTTAAACTCAGTGAACGCTCTTTGGCATTCCAACATAGCATATGCCATTTTGGCCCCCCCCAACAATTTGAAGAAGGGTAGGCATCGTTCGGCCGCACGGGACAAGACTCTGCTGAGCGCGGTAATGCGCCCGGTGGTCAGGCGTTGAACGTCTTTGATGCAGGTGGGTGGCCACATGTCCAGGATGGCCTGGACTTTATCGGGGTTGGCCTCGATCCCACGCTGGGTCACCAAGAAGCCTAAGAACTTCTCAGACTTTACTCCGAAGGCAAACTTGGTGGGGTTGAGCTTCATATTGTACCTTAGGAGGGTGTCAAAGGTCTCTGCTAGGTCGGCGAAGTGGTCCTCTGCCTTGGGGGTCTTGACGAGCATGTCGTCGATATAGGACTCGACGTTTCGGCCGAGCTGTCCCTCGAACATATGATTGACCAGCCTCTGGTACGTGGCTCCAGCGTTCTTCAACCCAAAAGGCATCCGGGTGTAGCAGTATACGCCGAAGGCGGTGATGAAGGCGGTCTTCTCGATGTCTTCTGGATCCATTCTGATCTGGTGGTAACCTGAATAGACGTCCAGGAAGCTGAGTATCTCGTTGCCCGAGGTTGAATCAACCAGTTGGTCGATGCTCGGTAATGGATAGCAGTCCTTTGGTGTGGCCTTGTTCAAGTCGGTGAAGTCCATGCACATTCGCCACTTTCTTGAAGCTTTTGGCACCAGGACGACGTTAGCCAGCCACGTCGGGTACATGACCGATCTAAAAAGACCAGTTTTTTGCCCTTTGGTGACTTGCTCCTTGATGATCGCCTTCTTCTCTGGCGCGTGCTTCCTTCTGCGTTGTTGTACGGGCTTCATGGTCGGGTCGAGGTTGAGTTTATGCATTACCGTCTCTCCCGATATTTCGGGGAGTAGGTCATCAGACCATGCAAAGACTCGGATGTACCCTGAAAGAAAATCTTTGTATTGCTGCTGAACCTCAGATGGTTGGTCGGCTCCAATCTTTACTCCTAGGGTCAGGTTGTCGTTTAGGAAAACCGTTAGCAGCTCACCTCCAGGCTCGGAGGTTGCGGGTTTTTCCCCGACTTCCAGGGGGCCCTTATTTTTCCCGTTCGGTCTTGTGGCTTCAACCAAGATATTATAGCACTTTCTGGCTATCGCTTGGTTACCCCGGACTTCCCCCACCCCATTTTTAGTGGGGAACTTCATCTTTTGGTGATAGGTAGAGGGCACCGCTTTCGTTCGGCTAAAGATTCCTCGACCGAAGATTGCGTTGTATGCTATCATACCCTTGATCACTATGAAGCCCACCATAACCGTAACGGTTTTGGGTGGGGTGCCGAGAGTAACTGGCAGGCTTAGGGCTCCCTCGGGATAAGTGGTCTGGCCATTGAACTCGCAAAGGGGGGTTTAGATCGGGCGGAGTTTAGACAGATTCTCCCCCATCTTAAGGAAACATTCGAAAGACAGTACATCAGGGGCACTCCCATTGTCGACTAGAATCCTGTCTACGTTACAATGGTTTATCATGGCCGATATGACTAGGGCGTCGTCATGCGGGGTGGTCAGCCCTTCCAGGTCTTGGTCGGAGAAGACTATGACCTGTGGCTCACTTGGCGGGGCCTTGGGGGGCTCGATGGCTCAGCTCGCCCGCTCAGCATGACGCTTCTTTCCTCGGCCACTGTCTCCTCCTGAAGCAACTCCTACAGCGATGACGTTGATGTGGACCCCGCGAGGGGCATTGTCAATTTCCTCTGGGGTGCCTCGGTCTTCCTTATGCCCGGCCACGAACCGGGATAGGTGTCCCTGGCGGACGAGGCGCTCGATCTCATCCTGGAGCTGGTGGCAATCGCCGGTGTGATCCCCGTGGTCGCTGTGGAGCAGGCAATGTTTGCTACGATTGCGGCTTTTCGACCTCATTGGCTCGGGTTGGTGGAGGAGGCCTGAGCCTTTGATGTCTTCATATATCTCATACACTAGAGCGGTTAAGGGAGTGTACCGCTCGTACTTCCGGGACGGTTCTTTGTGCTCCCCATCTCAGTTTCGCCTCTTTCCTTGGCCCGAGCTTGACTCGGGTGCTTGTTTCTTGTCCCCCTCCCGACCTGAGCCAGTTGCGCCTCGGCATGCGCTGAGAACTTCTTCGCACTCAGCATGGCGTAAGGCCAGAGTCATTAGCTCGGCAAGGGTTGAGGGAGGGTGGAGGACAAGTTCACGGTGGAGGTTCTCATCCCGGCCTCCGGTCAGCGTGGTTATGGCCGAGGCTACATCCAGGCGGGGGATTCTCAAAGCTTCCGATTTGAATCGGTTGATGTAAGCCCAGAGTCTCTCCCCTTGCGCCTGTTTGAGAGCCAATAGCCCCGCTACTGACCTCGGGGGGCCGCTGTCGGTGAAACTCTCCTTGAATACTAGCCCAAATTGCTTGAAGTCTCGGATGAATCCGGGGGCGTGGGCCCGGAACCATGCTTGGGCGCCTTGGACCAGGGTGGTCGCGAAGGCTCGGCATTTGATGGCGTCGGACACCTCGTGAAGGGTCATCAGGGCGTCGAAGCTGTCGAAGTGGTTGGCCGGGTTGCCTTGGCCGTCGTAAGGCTTGAAGGTCGGGATGGAGGTTCTGGGAGATACCTCTGCCTTCAAGATATAGTCGGAGAACGGGGATCTCTCCTCGTCCTCTGGCGGAGAGGTCTTTTGTAAGGCGCGTAAGGCGTGCTCCTGCTCCGTGAAGCGCCTCTTGAACTCTCGCAGGCGGAGGGATAACTCCGACTGCTGTTGCACCGTGGGGCTAGGCGGGCATGATGGCAGGCTGTCCTGGCGCTCCCTGGGGACTTCGGTCTCTGGGTGCGGATGGCGTGCCCCAGGTTTCCTCCGTTTCGATGTGGAGGAGGCCTCTTGCTCTGGAGCGGGGGCTTGTGAAGGTCCTCCTGACCTGTTGCGAATAAGATGCCGCCCTTGGAGGGTGAAGTGACCTCCGGTAGTGTGTTGGGACGCGTCTCTGCAGGGAGGGCTTTCTAGAGGGGTGCGTGACCTTCCTTCCCTGGCCGCCAGGGTCCTCATGAGTTCCATGAGGACATCCAGTTTTGCATTGAGGGCTTGAAAAGCGTCAGCTCCCTCGTGTTGGGACACTAAAGGTGATCTAGAGGGGGGTGAATAGATCAGTCACCTGTTAAAAACTACTGCAGCAGATTCAAATGTGGAATGAAAACTTCTGCTGAACAGATAGAGGGCACAAAGCAAATACTTGCCAGAACTGAAGAACCGTCCTAAGCAAACATCTACTGCGCAAAGAACAGAAATATAGAAGCGCTGCAGACCACAAAACAATCACATAGTAGACAAGATATTTTTAGGTGGTTCGGTCCGCCAGACCTACATCCACCCCACACTCAACCCGAGTGTGGATTACTGCTGACTCACAGCTTGAACCGATGGGCCTCACAGCTTGCCTACAACCCGCTGAGCCTCACAGCTTGCTGTCCGAGGTATTGTGGACACCAAAAAATGCATGCCTTGATAGCCTGCTCGGCCTCGCGTCAGCAATGGCGCCGAGTGAAGAAACCCCGGAGAAATCAAGCACAAAAGGCCCCGCAGCCCATGGGCCCCAAAGAAAATCAAACGGGCCGCAGCTCGTGCTCACAGTGGGCTCAACATTGCCCATCTGGCCCCGCAGCGGCACGCCCCAGGGGGCCTTCAACGGCACGCCCCAGGGGGCCTTCAACGGCACACCCCCTAGGGGGCCTTCAACGGCACACCCCCTGGGGGCCTTCCACGGCACGCCCCAGGGGGCCTTCGACGGCACACCCCCTGGGGGCCTTCGACGGCACACCCCCTGGGGGCCTTCAACGGCACGCCCCAGGGGGGGGGGGCCTTCAACGGCACACCCCCTGGGGGCCTTCGACGGCACGCCCCAGGGGGCCTTCAACGGCGCACCCCCTGGGGGCCTTCAACGGCACGCCCCAGGGGGCCTTCAACGGCACACCCCCTGGGGGCCTTCAACGGCACACCCCCGCGGGGTCTTCAGCGGCACGCCCACTGGGCTATTCAGCGGTGCACCCCAAAGGGGGCCTTCAGCGATACACCCTAAAGTCCTTCAGCGGCACAGCCTCCAGAGGCTTCAGCGCAAGCCTTTTTGGCTCCCCAGCGGCACGCCCATTTGAAGCCCTCCAGCGGCACGCCCTCAGAGGCTCCAGCGGCACGCTTGCTCAGCCCGCCAGCGGCACAGCGTGAAGCTTTTCAACGGCAAGACGACGTGCAGCCCATGCCCTACGCTTCCTTGGCGCGCAGTGAGCCGTCTGAGGTGGCAACCGTCCATTGGGCCACGTGAGCTACCCCCTGACGACCCAGGACGGGGCAGGTCAAATGCCATCATCACAAGGCCACTTCCCGCCTTCAACGGCCGGGCTGGAGGGCATCGGCTGTTGGAGGTATAAAAGACCCTCCGCTTCAATAGAGAAGGGGAGAGACAGAGGGAGAGGCTCAGACGGCAGGGGAGACACACCAAGAAGAGGTAGAGGAAGAGAAGAGAAGGGAGAATAGAAGAAGAAAAGCTCCAGGGAGCCTCCTCCGACGACCACCGGGAAGAGAGCAAGAGTAAGGGAGAGGGAGAGAGCTCAATGTAATGGGGGAGAGGGTTAGGGACAGTGGCCAGGGCTTTTGGGCCCCAATGTTTTCTTCCCTTTTGTATTCCGTTCCTCCTCCTGCTCTTTGTTTTGGGTTTCTCTTTTCCTTTGTCCATGGCCTCGTCTTGGGCATTTCCTCTGTAATGTGCATATAGGGCTTTGGCCCTTGGCTCCCCATAAATGAAAATCACCCTCTTTGGGTTTCTCTATGAGTTTTATTGGCTTGCGCTAGCTCTCACGGTCTTTTTATGGGGTTGTTCGTTCTCCCTCCGTCTCCCCATTTCTCCGGTGTTTTTGGGTCTTCACGTCGAGGTGATTTCTCCTACGAGCTTTGGCCTCATGAATCCTTCGAGCCCCCACATGGCCTTCCGTTGTGCTTACTGGGCCAGGGGAGGGGGAAGACTCTTACCCCCCCTCTTTGAATATCCAGTAACCAAATGGCCTACCCCTGGCCTTGAATCCTCTTTCTTTTTTTCTGAATGGCTTCTAAGACCCCCCCCAGTTTGCTTACACACTATGTTTGGCCCCTCCAGCGATGCACCTTTCCGGCACTTGGCCGACACACCCAATGGCCTTTAGCGGCACACCCAGTTTTGGCCCTTAGCGGCACACCCCATGTGTCCCCAGCGGCACACCCCTTTCTGCCCTCAGCGGCACACACACCCAACTAGCCATTGGCCGGCACACTTGTAGCCTTTGGCCCTTGGCCGGTACCCCCCCTGTTCAGCCCTTAGCGGCACACACTTTTCAGCCCTCAGCGGCACACCCTCCAGCCCCCCTTTTAGCGGCACGCTCCTTGGCCAGCCCCAGTCCATGCCCCTTAGAGGCCTTCAGTCTGTCATTTTCCTTCGTGTTTTCCGAGGCTCTATAAAGGTGTTGCTCCTTCGGGGGCCCACCTCCAGTTGTCGGGTTCCGCCACTCCATGTGGGCGCGCTCCCTTTATCTCCCTTACGCCCCGGGTCAAGGGGAGATGCCGCCGAATTTTTTGTGAGAAACTAATAAACAATTAAAAGAGGCAAAAGGAGGCAACAAACGAGCAGGGTAATTAATGAAACCTTCCAATTCATCAAATCACTGCCGGCACCACGACGAGAACTGAACCGAACTAATTAACCACCCGGCAGCCCGGGCGTCCGACCCGCAAGAAAAGAGACCGAACCGAACAAAGAGAACGAACAAAGGGAGGAATTTTGTATAAAACTACACGAAAGTTAAGATAAGAAGAAAAGAAAAGCCTTAAAACAAATAATCGAAAACTGATCAAACCTCCACCATCACGCCCCGTTGGTCTTCAGCGGTACGCTCCTTTGGCCTTCAGCGGCACGCCCTCATTGGCCTTCAGCGGCACGCTCCCTTGGCCTTCAGCGGTACACCCCTTTCAACCCTTCAGCGGTACACTCCCCCCTGAGCCCCCAGCGGCACACTCCTCCTGGCCCTTTCAGCGGTACACTCCTTCCCTTCGCCGGTACACCCTCAGCCACTGTATAGACTTGGCCAACGTACAGACTTCATGATGGCCAGTGTATAGACTTGGGCAGTGTATAGACTTCACACTCCAATGTATAGACTTATCCAGCGTATAGACTTGAGCCAGCCAACGTACAGACTTCATGATGGCCAGTGTATAGACTTGGGCAGTGTATAGACTTCACACTCCAATGTATAGACTTGTCCAGCGTATAGACTTGAGCTAGCCAACGTACAGACTTCATGATGGCCAGTGTATAGACTTGGGCAGTGTATAGACTTCACACCCCAATGTATAGACTTATCCAGCGTACAGACTCTGAGCAGTGTATAGACTTCACACTCCGATGTATAGACTTGGCCAGTGTACAGACTTCGGGCCAGTCGACGTATAGACTCCAAATTGCAACGCGTGGACTTTGCTCCACTCTGCTCCAGTGTACGGACTTTGGGCTTGGCAACGTATAGACTTCGAGCATGGGGAACATATAGACTTTATATCACCCCCCTCCTTCACCGACACACTCTCCAGCGGTACGCCCCCTTTGGCCTCCAGCGGTACGCCCTTTGCAGCCCTCACCGGTACACCCCTTCGCCACCCAGCGGTACACCCAATACCCAGCGGTACACTCCCGTCTCTCCTTCGCCGGCACACTACATGCATGCATATATACATCACGATAAGGGCATCAACAATAGCAAACAAATCAATAAAAATCACGCTAATTGAAGGACTCCAAATGCGCAATATTGATCATAATAAAAGAGGCGGGAGGGGTAATAAAAAATAAATAACAAACCAATGATAATAATAAGAATAATCATGCATAGAAGAAGAGAAATCATCCCGGACAAAGGCACGAATAAATAGTAAACATCAAATCAGAAATCCCAGAAGGTATAACTAAGAAAGCTCCAGATAAAAGACGCTAATGCCCACGCCGCAGCCCGCTCTCTCCTCGGGACCCGGGGCAAAAGGAACAACAACGCTGCCCTTTCAGGTCGAGCCCGAGTCTCGGGAATTCCCCCGATATGGCCGGGCTTTGATCTAATCTCTGGCCGACATCCTAATCGGACCGGATTTGCTTTCTCGTTCCGGATGCCTTCCGAATCTTCATCAAAAATTGCCGCATGCTCGGCAGACATTTGAAGGGATCTACCTCGGTTTTCTCATTGTGACGCTGCCACGGACTTGTGTCCGAATACAAAAGGTCTACGAGTGGCCGACACGGCCGACAGTTTATGGCCTTAATACAACTTTCAGTGTGATCTATCCCTATCTCTCTCGCATAATTAGTGTTACTCTTTTTCGGCCGCGGGGCCCCTAATTTCGGTAAGTAATCAAGGGTATTCCCTCGTATGGGGGATGTAAATGACGTCGTGACCTTCATGGCACGACGGGATGCGGTCCCGACACGAACCACACAATCGTCTGACGAAGTCAGATCGAGCGCACCATGGGCTCTTCGGAGCCCGAATAAATTGTCACCGCGGTGACTGGCACGCCCACGCACTCAATAAAACGAACGAACCAAACCAGAGAACAAAGAGCGCCGAAAAGTGCGTCCACAACTCTGGCACGCCCGGTGGGACAGATCCACCCTTCATCTCTTTGCCGAAATTAGGGGCCCCGCGGCCCCCTTCTTGTTACACTAATTGTGCCACTTTCTTAAATGCAGAAAAAAAAAGTTAAGCAAAGAAGAGAAAGCAACATCATGGAGCCGACAATGGCTGTCGTCTGCAGCCCTGGGGTGGTGGAGAACCACGTGCGAGGCGGCTACCTGGCGGTGCCCCTCACCTTTGGGAGCTTCCCTCCCACTGTGGGCTTCCCCAACTTCTTGGGGGTGGCCTTCGTCGGGATCCTCGACGTGGAAACGCCCGAGGACACCCAGATCAACGCCCCTACCCCGGGGGCCATGGGAGCTGCTGCCGGCTGAGCTGTGGCCGAATGCGACAACAGCGTCCTCACAACGACGCTCAGCTGCAACGTGCACCACGTGCACCACACTACCGGCCCGCTCCACCAAGGGTCGACATCCCACAGGAGAAGGCTCCGGAGAAACAACACCGGCACCGGCTCAGGGCGTCGCATGTTCAACTCCGGAAAGTCAATGACTGTCGGAGCCCTCCGAGTCCGCCTAGACGGACAGAGGTCCCAACCGACACCGGACCGCGTCGTCCCGGCCGTCCCAATCCGTAACTCCTTTGAAGGACTGGCGAAGCTGAAGGAGAGGGCAACGCCCGCGACCCCAGCCGTGGCACCAAAGAGGGCGCCGGCTCACAGGCCGGTGAAACTGAAGCAAGTCTGGGTACCTAAGGAGGCCCAGACCACAGCACCCGCCCAGGCAGGGCCCAGCACTGTCCGCCCCAGGAGGGCCCGACGCGATGGCAGGGTCGAGGTAGTGACCCCCACTCTCCGACCGGCACCCGTCATCCCGGTGCCGTCTATGAATGTTCATCGCCGTCGCCGAGGGTGCCGGCACAATGCCGCCCGCCCGGCTCTCACGGCCTACTCCCCTCATGCCGCTGTCATCAACGTGCAATCCCGGGCCGTTCTCCCTGACCAGGAATGGGAAGGGATCGAGCAGGCCATGAGGAACTACCTCCGAGGCCTGGGGAGCACCCCCGCCGGCCGCCAGAGACTGCTGGGGGCAATGGCCTCCGCCTTCCACGAAGAAAGGGGGGGACCTACACCTAGCATGGAGTCGAAGACCCGCCCGCAGGAGCCGCGCCAGTCCCCTGTACGGGAGGAAGCGCCGCCCCGACGGTCGATCTTCGACAGGCTGACATTCCCAGGAGGACCGTCCAGGAGGGCGTCAAGAAGAAATAAGAATAAGAAATGGCAGACATTCACCTGCAATATGGCAGGAGTTCATGGTCAGTATGGGGCCTTACCCACCGACCCAGAAGAATTGGCCAGAATAGCCGCCAGGCCGGGACCCCTTACCAGAAGAAGGAGAGCGGCAGGCGGCGCGACATCCACGGCTGCCGAAGGGACCATACCTGAAGAGCCCCTTGTGGCCCTCACGGCCAATGTGGTCACCACCGGCGACACGAGTGGCGGACCCTCGACATCATCCGAGGACGCCCCAGCCGAAGAGATAGGGGGCATGCCCAGTCTCCCCACAGCTGACCCTACAATGCTGCTCATGATACAACGATTCCAGCAGGAAATTGAGTCACTTAAGAAGCAGCTCAGTGAGCGGAACACACCGCCCCTGATGTCCTGGCAGACCGAGGTTATACCCGAGGTCCCCAGGGACAGGGGGTAGTCTTCCGGGGCAGCTCTTCCAGCGACCCTCGATCCTCTCGGGGGCGCGCCCCTGCAGCAAGCACATTGCACAACAGTGACCCCGCCACAGGCTCCGCTTTCACAAGGGTCCCCCATGGCCCCCCGAGCGACCGTGGTAGCCACTCCGAGCGCGCAGCCCGCTCATTTCTACCCGAGTCCAGTCGACCCGGCGGCAGTCAGCCGGTTGATGCTCGAGCAGATGATAGAGACGAAGCTGGCCGAGAGGGGCGATGGGGATCAAACGCCTTTCGACGTCTATCGGGTACCCTACTCGGCTCATTATGCTGCCAGGAAGTTGCCGGCTGGCGTCACCAAGCCGCCGAAATTTGAAAAGTTCAACGGGCAAGGGTCTCCCAGAGAGCACATTGCTTACTATGTGAACGTCATGGGGGACCTGGCTGCTGATGAGGCCTACCTCCTGAAGTTCTTCGGCTCAACACTTACCGGACTTGCCTTTGAATGGTACTCCGGCTTGTCACCCGGGTCGGTGGCCGATTGGCCCGACATGCAGAAGAAGTTCAAGGAAAGGTTCTACGTCGCCGAGAGAGAAGTTACCATGGCTGAACTCTACGCCACAAGGCAGAAGAATGATGAGTCGGCCCTCGACTACATTAAAAGATGGAGGAACCTTAGTATGAGGTGCAAACGCCCCCCGCATCAGGAGGACGCAGTGCAGATCTGCAAGCAAAACTTAAAGAAAGAAATCCTAGAAAGGATGATCGGCACTGAGGTCAAGACATTTGACCGCCTGAACAATGTGGTAGCGGAGATCGAGGCATTCTTGGCCCGATACTCCTCCACCCCAGCCATGTCAAGCCAGAGGGCCAGGCAGGCCGAGAAGAAGCCGGCTCCCCCGGAGGTGCATGCGCTAGACTTCCAAGCTTTTGAAAAGCAGAAGGAGAAAGCCAAGGGAGCGGCCAACCCTCCGCCGCCCAGAATTACAGAGCGGCGGGAAGGCCCCTCGCTGAGAGAGAAGATGAGAAACAAGCTATATTCCTTCTCTCGGGACAAGTCCAAGCTCCTGTTTGAATGGGCAACCAGCTACAATAAGATCACATTGCCAGAGCCGAAAAGGCCTGGCGACTCAAAGAAGAAGGATGACCCGCGCTTCTGCATGTACCACCGGGTGCTCGGGCATACTATTGAAGATTGCTACGTCTTCAAGGATGTTATTGAGTCCTTAATCAAGGACGGGGAGCTGGACATGGGGGAGCATAAAGTAGACCCCCCGCAGCCACACGAGCTGCCCAGCATAGCCTCCTCCGTCAACATGATCTCACTGTATCAAGAGTTGCCAGAAGAGTGGGCGGAAGCCTGTGCCCGCGCCACTTATGAGGCTTTTGTCCTGGCCCCGGCCCAAGATCAAGAGGGTTGGCAGACGGTGCCCGGAAGAGATAGAAAGGCACGCATCCCTCGGTCCGCCCCAGGGATTCATCCAAGGGACGCGACACCTTTGCCGGCACCACCACCGGCGAGCCCGGTTCGCCATGACACGGCCCCCAGGCTGGTCATGAGGCGGCCTACCCACAACAAGAAGAGCTCCGTCCCGCTGCGAATACCCCAGAAAGCCAGCCCGGCGGTCGAGAAACTACAGGCTATTATTGACGGGCTTGAAGATTATGAACAGCCCAAAATCAAGCCCGTGGAACTAAAAGAATATGTCCCCTGGGAGGAGTTCGAATCACTCGAGCTGGCTCCAGGAACCAAAGCTGAAACAGAAAAAGAGCCTCCCCTGTGGGGTGAGCTTCCTCAAGAGCAGCCATCCGCTGCAGCAGGCAAGAAGAAGAAGAAGAGAAGACCCAGGGGCAAGAAGAAGAAGGAGGTCGTCCTCGCCTGCAACACCCTCTCGGCGCTGTTCGACACCGCTCTCTCCCTGGAAGAAAAAGAAGAAGAACCACCCCATGAGCCAGCAGAGGTGAGTCAAGCTGAAGCATCCACCCCCCAGCACGCCACCAGGTCAGGGAGGAAGTGGGGGCACCCTCCTCAGAGCAGCCTCAGCATCATGCTCAGGGGGGAACAACCATACCAGGTTCCCGAGCCCGAGGTCCGAGGCACCGAGATCCCTCCTCCGTCAGGTCTCTACCCCGGAGGCACCAAGAGTCAAGGCGCCCCGTCATTCGCCGAGTTCCTGTCAGCTCGAGCAGGATGCGACCAGTAAAGCAAGCATTCCCCAAGCTCTACCAGCTGCAACTCCTGCCCAGCCAGAGGAAGAATTCAGCGGCACCCCAAACCTCGCCGAATTCATGCAAGCAGCGGAGGAGGCCCAACAGACCCCGCATGTTCAGCGGGCTACAACAGATCCCACAAACCAGGCGTCCCCCGATCTGACATCCCAGCCTCAGGAGGGGAGCAGGCGCGGCAAGCCCGAAGAAATGAAGTTGCTCAAGGTGCGGGCGGCCGAGCGAATAGTCAGGCACCTCAAGAAAATCCCGACCCGGTTTACGGTATGGGAGATGCTGTCCTTGAACGAAGAAACACGGCAAGCCATCATCGCCGCACTCCAGACGCCAGCACACCTTGAAGCATGTTTGGCAGAAATATCACCTGAAGTAGCAGTGGCTTTTACAGAAGAAGACATGCTCCTGCCGACTTGCAGCCATAACAGGCCCCTCTACATGAAAGGGCAGTTGAACGGCCAGCCTATCAACAGGGTCTTGATCGACCCAGGGGCAGCGGTGAATATACTCCCTTACCGGGTGTACCAGAAACACTATTTCGACGTACACCTGGTTGAGGTTAAGAATGTCAAGATTGCTGGCTTTAACCAGAAATGTGAGGTGCCCATGGGGGTTGCAGAGTTCAGTCTGACCTTTGATAACTTCACCACCAAGGTTCAGTTCCACGTCATCAACTCCAGCACTTCCTACAAGGCGTTGCTTGGCCGGCCTTGGCTACACCAGAACAGGGTGGTACCCTCCACTCTGCATCAATGCATCAAGTACCCCTGCGAGGGAAAGGAAGTCAGAATCTTCGCCGACCTCCACCCGTTCGAGGTGTTCGAGTGTCACTTGTCAGATGCTAATCTGTACTTGGAGAAGGCGAAGCAAGCTCCTCAAGTCATCCAAGACAAGGGCAAGAAGAAAATGGAATCAGGAGGCTGGTTTCCTCCGCCGCCCCCAGGCTATGTGGCTCCACCACATGTACCATTTATCGCACAAGAAGAAGGGGTATTCAGGGCAGCCCCTCTCGCCATCTACCCCACACCGGGGGCACTCTGCCTCGAAGACCTGCTAGAAGATGTCAGGGTCCCGCCAGGGATCGTCAAGCCGATAGCGGAAATTGAATGCCAAGCAGCTGAACAACTGAAAACCTTCGAGGTGCCTAACTCTGAGGGGCCGCCCACTATTTTCTATGTGGCCGGGGAGAAGCCAGTCAGGGAAGACGATGATTGCCGGTTCCCTGACGAGTTGCATGACCCGCACGTCCCCATTACGGGACTTCCCCACATGACTGACCAGGCAGCCAGAATGGTCAGAAAGCAGAAGATTCCTCCCTACCAGCCCTCCAGCCGGAAGGAAATGTTTGAAAGAATGTGGAACCCACCAAACCTGGATCGACGGTTGCTGAAAATCACCAAGCACCCCGGTCTGGGCTTTTCACTAGAAGATTACTACGAGACTGATGTCATATCGGTCTCAACATGGCCCGGCGACGACCCCGCAGAAGCTGCAGATTCGCGGGAAACCCACCAAGACACATGTCCCGGGACCCCGGCCGAAGAGGCACAAGACGAAGAAGTATTCCTGTGGAAGCCTCCCAGCCGCCGCTGCATGGAGAAGACCCCCTCCTTCTCCGAAGTGTCAACCTCGAGAGGGCACGCCAGCGAGGCACCTTCACCTCGGCCGACCGGCGAAGCAAGGAGCAGTAGCATGGGCCACGCTCCAAATTCCCCTCGATACGACCCCGTCATGTACGCCTTGTACCACAGGCAGCAACGGGAGATCGAGATGCTAAAAGCACGACTGGCGGAGTTGACCTCGCTAGTCGCCGACCTGATCCAGGGATCTCTCCCCCCATGGGGTGGCCGGATGCCTCGGCCCCGAGGCACCAGTCCCAACACCCCCGCCTTGTCAAGGCGGGAAATGAGAGACATGGCAAGCTCGCTGATCGAGCGGCCAACCAGGCAAGGGCTGACACTCCAAGAGAAGCTGCAGAAGCCTTATTCCTTTCCGAGAGAGAAGACCCGGGGCATCTTCGACTGGGCTTGCCATTACGGCAAGGTCTCCCTTCCACGGTCCAAGAGGCCGCAAGACACCCGAAGAAGCGGGGACCCACTATTTTGCCCTTACCACCAGATGCTGGGCCACGCCATTGAAGACTGCTATGTCTTCAAAGACATTGCTCAAAGCCTCATTGACAGGGATGAGCTCAGAATGGGGGACTACGTGGTAGCCCCGCCACGCCCCCACGTGGCAGACAGCCCCAGGACAGGAGCCTACACTGTGTCCATCCAACGCCAGGCGCCCGAAGATGCGGCTACCCCGGCTCCCGCAGGAGCGGTCTATGATGAATACACGGAGGAGCCCGAGATGGACCTATGCCCCTCTGAGCCAGCGGACCTCACGTACCCGGCGGCTACGGCCCAGGAGGAGTGCGAGGTGAATGCAGCCTCCATGCCCAGTCATGATGAACAAGAAGAGGAAGATGGCGTCCTCGAGCCCGTGGACAATGAAGACCAGGACTTCGTCGATTTGTCGTCAGCCCCGCCGGAAATTGAAAATGGCGGCCAGGTCACGGTCGACGAATTGATTGAGGTCAACCTTGGTACAGAAGACGACCCCAGGCCAACTTTTCTGAGTGCCCTTATGCCCCTACAGGAGAGAGAACAATACACAAAGTTGCTGCAAGAATTCCGGGATTGCTTTGCCTGGAATTACAAAGAAATGCCTGGGCTCAGCACCGAAGTGACTCAGCACATACTGGCCATTGATCCCAAGGTGGAACCAGTGAAGCAACCTCCCCGGCGCATGAGGCCGGAGCTAACCAGCCAGATCTGCAAAGAGGTCGACAAGCTCATAAATGTCGGCTTCGTGGCGGAAAATCAATACACCACATGGCTGGCCAATATTGTACCAGTGAAAAAGAAGAATGGGCAGATCAGGATTTGCGTGGATTTCCGCGACCTGAATAAAGCCTGCCCGAAAGATGACTTCCCGGTGCCTATCACCGAAGTGATGATTGATGCAACCACTGGCCACGAGGCCCTGTCCTTCATGGATGGGTCGTCCGGCTATAACCAAATCTGGATAGCCGACCATGACCGGGTCCATACAGCTTTCCGGTCACCCAAAGGGGTATTTCACTACAAGAGGATGCCCTTCGGCCTCAAGAATGCCGGTGCCACATATCAACGGGCAATGACCAAGATCTTCGACGAGCTGCTGTACGGCAAGGTCGAGTGCTACATTGATGATCTGGTCGTCAAGACGAAGAAAAGAGACGAGCACCTGAGTGACCTCAGGGTCGTCTTCCAAAGGCTCCGGCAGTACGGACTGAAGATGAATCCCCTGAAGTGCGCCTTTGGCGTGTCCAGTGGGAAATTCCTCGGCTTTATTGTCCGGCACAGAGGGATCGAGATCGACCCCCTGAAGATAAAGGCCATCCAGGAGTTGCCTCCTCCGAGGAGTCTGGGAGAGCTGAGGTCCCTGCAGGGGCGTTTAGCTTACATCCGCAGGTTCATCTCCAACCTGTCAGGGCGCTGCCAACCCTTCCACAGACTGATGATGAAGAATGCACCCTTCAGCTGGGGTTACGAATGCCAGCACGCGTTCGATCAGCTAAAGGAGTACCTGAAGACCCCGCCTGTCCTGGGGGCACCTGTCAAAGGCAGACCGCTGATTCTGTACATAGCGGCCACCGAATATTCACTGGGGGCAATGCTCGCCCAGAACAATGATGAGGGAAAAGAGCAGGCTCTTTACTATCTCAGTCGAAGATTGGTGGGTGCAGAGGCTAAATACACCCCGATTGAGAAGATCTGCCTTGCCTTGGTCTTCGCGGTCAAGAAGATGAGGCACTACATGCTGTCCCATGAAGTAAGTCTGATATCCAGAGCTGACCCCATCAAGCACATTCTCCTCCAGCCAGTCCCAAAGGGGCGCCTTGGCAAGTGGGCCGTGCTGCTCATGGAATTCGACATCACCTACGTGCCACAGAAGGCCGTTAAGGGACAAGCCGTCGCGGATTTCTTCGCGGCACACCCTGTGCCCGAAGACTCCCCTCTGGCCACCGAACTACCTGAAGATGAAACACTAGAGGTAAACCAAGTACAACAAGCCATCTGGCAGTTATACTTCGACGGGGCCTCGAGAACAGAAGCGACCCCGTCCGGGCATGCCAAGGTGCGGGCCGGAGCTGGCATCGTCCTCAAATCGCCAGACGGAGAAGTGATGCACACCTCCTGCTGCATTAGCAAACCCTGCACCAATAATGAAGCAGAGTATGAAGCTCTGATCATCGGCCTCCAGGTCGCCCTTCAAATGGAGATCAAAATGCTCCAAGTGTTCGGCGATTCGCTGCTGGTCGTCAAGCAAGTCCAGGGACAGTTTGATGTCCGAAAACCTGAGCTGCTCCCTTATCACACTAAGGCGAAGCGGCTCATGGAGCGGTTCTACCTCCTCGAGATAGGCCATGTCGCCAGAGGGGAGAATGCACAAGCCGACGCATTGGCAAAATTGGCAAGCTCACTGGCAGTGCCTCCAGACGGATCTCTCCACATCCAAGTAATAAACCAGCGCCAGATGCCCAGCATGATAGAAGAGGAGCCAGAAGAAGAAGAACTGGAGGTCACTACAGCAGAAGCCGTCGGCCTACCTGACTGGAGAGCCTCCCTGATGCAGTGGTTCAAACACCAGCAATTACCTGACCGAAGAGAGGAAAGGATCAAGCTAGTCAGAACCAAAGACTCTTATGAGCTCCGAAACGGAATATTATTCCGACCGTGGCCGACGCCAAGCAGAAGCTACTCCTCCGATGCTTGTCTATTGAAGAAGCTTGGAGAGTTATGAAGGAGGTCCATGCCGGGACAGCTGGCGCACACCAGGCGGGGCCGAAAATGAAAGTTGAAATCAAGAAACTTGGCTATTACTGGCCTGCAATGTTCAACGACTGTTGCGAGTACGCTAAGTCGTGTCAGAGATGCCAAGAGCATGCCACTATACCCAGGAGGCCTCCCGTGCAACTGCACCCAACCGCGCCCAGCTGGCCGTTTGCCCAATGGGGAACGGATGTTGTGGGCCCCTTACCCGCATCTTCCACAGGCTGCAAATACATTCTGGCGGCGACCGACTACTTCTCCCGCTGGGCAGAGGCTGTTGCCCTACGGGAGGTCACCGGAGAAATCGTGGTCAGGTTTGTCCGCCGCAACATTATATTCCGGTTCGGCGTGCCCGACCGGATTGTGTCGGACAACGGCAGCCACTTCCGCAACCAGAAGGTTTACCGGCTAGCAGAAAAATACAAAATTGACTGGAGGACATCGACTCCTTACAATCCACAAGCCAATGGGCTGGCCGAAGCTTTCAATAAGACACTTTGCACTCTCCTGGCCAAGACTGTTAGCTCTAACAAAAGGGACTGGGAAGAAAGAATGTATGAAGCGCTTTGGGCGTACCGAACCGTATACAAGACCCCAACGGGCTGCTCGCCTTTCTCTCTCGTATATGGCTCGGAAGCAATCGTCCCCGTCGAACTGGAGATACCGTCCCTCAGGGTCGCCATTCAGCATGGGCTTGTCCCCGAAGGGCAGACCAACACCGAGCGAAGGCTCGACGAACTCTCCAGTCTGGAAGGAAAGCGGCTTCAAGCCCAACAGAATATCCAGGTCTACCAGGCCCGGATTGCACGCGCCTTTGACAAGCTCGTCAAGGAACGCGAATTCAAGAAGGGTGACCTTGTCATGGTCAAGAGAAGAGATCTCATGGCGGCCAACCCCAAAGGTAAGCTAAACGAGAACTGGCTCGGACCCTACGTAGTCCAAAAAGTCTACGAAGGCGGAGCCTATGTAATTGTCAACCACCGCGGGGAGGTTCAATTCCCGCCTCTTAATGGAAGGCACTTGAGACTGTACCACGCTCCGGCGCCCCCATTCAGGTAATAATATTACTCTTCGCCCCGTTTTGGGGCGGATTTGCGCGATTAATATCCGAATGATTTGGCCACCAGCCGGGTTTCCAAAAAAGGAGAAAGGAATAGAAAGAGAAAAAAAAAGACAAAAAATAGAAAGACAAAAAAGAAGAAGCGAAAAAGAGAGAGAAGAAAAATGGAAAGAGAAAGAGAGAAGAAGCAAAAAAAAGGGAAAGAAAAAATGGAAAGAGAAAGAAGGAAGAAGCAAAAGAAAAAAAGAGAAAAAAAGAAAGAAAAAAAAAGAAAAAGAGAGAAGAAAAAAAAGAGGAAGAAAGAAGAAGCCAGAAAAGGGGAACGCCCCCCATTTCCAGCCACCGCCCCGCATCAGCGGGGGTACCAAAGATTGATTTAAAAAAGAAAGAAACACACTCTTCTCTCCGTCCTCCCCGGGCGGTGAGTACCCCTTTGGCTCGGACCTCACGTCCGGGTCATTGACTAGACAAACTCTTCTCTCCGTCCTCCCCGGGCGGTGAGTACCCCTTTGGCTCGGACCTCACGTCCGGGTCATTGACTAGACAAACTCTTCTCTCCGTCCTCCCCGGGCGGTGAGTACCCCTTTGGCTCGGACCTCACGTCCGGGTCATTGACTAGACAAACTCTTCTCTCCGTCCTCCCGGGCGGTGAGTACCCCTTTGGCTCGGACCTCACGTCCGGGTCATTGACTAGACAAAACTCTTCTCTCCGTCCTTCCCGGGCGGTGAGTACCCCTTTGGCTCGGACCTCACGTCCGGGTCATTGACTAGACAAACTCTTCTCTCCGTCCTCCCCGGGCGTGAGTACCCCTTTGGCTCGGACCTTACGTCCGGGTCATTGACTAGACAAACTCTTCTCTCCGTCCTCCCCGGGGGGCGAGCACCCCTTTGGATCGGACCTCCCGTCTGAGTCACTGACTGAACAGACCTCGCTGTTCGCCACCTCTGAACGGCGAAAGGGGTCTCTGGCCAAGTACCCCTCACTCGAGACCAGCACGCGCTTCCAATATTGCGGCAAAACCAGGGAGTTGCCCGTTCGGTATGGTGGAGTGGTCCCCTCGTCCTCCCCCTGGGAAGGCGAGCACTCTCCTGTACCCTGACATGGGTCCCTGCCTGGTCCTCCCGAAGCGAATCCCCGCAAGGACTCATACCCTACCAATGGGTCTCTACACCAAAAAGGAAAAAAAAAATATACAAGAGCAAGGAAGAGAAAGAAGGGTAAGAAAGACAAATGCATACACAAAGAACGCGTGAAATCATAAATGCTTTGCTCTATTCAAAAGGGGATCAAACTACATGTGCTGCGGGGCATACCCCTGTGTTACACTCAAAAAAAAAAGGAGAGAGAAATTAAGGGATGCAACGCTTAGTCGATGTCCCTGAAGATGTCCTCGAGAGGGAGGATCCCGACGCAAGGGAAGTTCGTCATATCGCGCAGTCGGCCCCTCAATCCCTCAAGACGGGCAAGCTCCGCTTCGACGGACACCATTTCAACGTCGGCGACGGCAAGAGCTTCCCTCTCCTCCGCGACCGCCTTTCCCGCCTCGGCGAGGTCAAGCTTGGCCGCTGCAAGGTAGCCTTCCAACTCCCCGATCCGGCTCTCGAGGGAGCGAACCCTGCCCTCGCCCTCCTCTAAGGCCTTCTCGTGGCATTCCTTGTTACGACGCCGGGCCTCCAGGGCCTGTAGATATTCGCCCGCCTGGGCATCTAGAGCGGCGCGCTCATCAGGAGCCTGGGTCTCCAGGAACTCGCGGCGCTTGACATACTTCAGCAGCAGCAGAACCCGCCGCGACCATTCTCCCAGCGGGCAGCTGAGCACTTGCAACGCCCCGGTCAACTGCACCACTATGGTATGCACCTCCCTATATGACAGAGAGGGGTCGGCGAGGAGCATGGTCCGTAGAGTGATCAGCATTTGGCGTACTGGCGCTTCTGATGACATATGGCTGACTGAGGGCGCTACCGGAGGAGTGAATTCCACGGTGCTGTCCACCCCTGCCCACAGGTCGGTATCGGCCGCCACTGAAGATGAAGGAAGGGCGAGGGCCAAGTCGCCCGGCCGGCATAGCTCGACGAGAGACTCCTGGCCAACCATTGCCCGGGGAACGGAAGAGACCATTGTCGAAGCCTCCGGTGCCCCCATCGTTTGGAGTTCCCCCGCCCCCTCTGCCTCCGTCTGGACCGACCCTGCCACTGCTCCAAGGGGCAGGGGTGCAGGGGCCGTCACCTCGGCTAGAGGAGGAGCTTCGAGTAAGGCCAGGCCCGAAGTCGCCACCCATGAACTCCTCGCTCGCGGCTGAGATCCCTCCAGATGCGCACGGAGCCCCGCAAATATCTGCTGCAAGAGCGGGTCCTCCATCTGAGCCGGGAGTTTCGGGAAGGGCGGAAGCGGAACCACCAGCTGGGGTAAACGTCCCGCTTCCACGAGCGCAGCCAGGCTCTCTCTCTCCAAGCCCAAGACTGGAGCCGGCCCCTCCACCGCTATCGGGCCAATGCTCGGTCTCCGTTTGGCCACGGCCTTCCGGATACGGCCATGCGCCTTCCCCGATATCGGCATCGCCTGACCATGGGAATGGGATCAGCTATTCGCCATCTAAAATAAACCATGCAAAAGGGAGACCGCGGAGCCCGCATACTCACCTCAGCCGCTGGGATGATGCTACCCTCAGGCGCGATCTCCCCCTCCTCCAGAGGCTCGCCCGCCGCTCTGGTAGTACCGGAGGGCTCCACGGGCATTTCCTCTCGAAGGGCGTCGAGTAAAAGAGCCAACTTGCCCATGCCGACATCGGCTCCCGTTGGGCGGTCGATCAGCGCAGCCGGGGCAGCCTCCTCTGTGATCTCAAGTTCGGCCGGTTCTCGAAAATCCTAAAGAAAAAGGGGGGGGGGATAAGGTCGTCAGTCAATCACAAAAAAGGAAAGGGAGAGCCGGCCCAAACAAGCTCACACTCACAGCGGTCTTCCCCACAAGGCTCGGGGAGCCAGCAAGTAAGGGGGCCCCGAAGGCCGGCTCGGGCGGCTCCGATGCCCCGGACACGCCCTCGTCAGGAGCTACTTCGTCGGAAGAGTAGTTGTAATCTACCTCTTCCCCAGACGGAGACTCGACCGCCGTCGGCTCGGCCTGGGCCGGCAGAGGAGCTTCCACCTCAGAGTCTCTGTCCAGCACGTCCTCCCTCGGGCTAGGCGAGGCTCGCGCTCCGATCTTCTTCCTCCTCACATATATCAGCGTCGTCGGGAGGTCGGGATCAGGCCCCAATGACTCGGTGGCCACCGCGGCAACGCCTGTCATGCAAAAGAAGATAAGCCATGGTGAATCTACTGGCCCCTAGGACAAAAAAGGGGGGGAGCTAACCGTGTAGTCGAAAATATTTACCCCCTTCAGTTCCTGCGACACGAGATGACCCGCGGGCTTCCTCAACAGGCAAAGCCTTCTCGGGAGTCCCAACCGTACCCTCGCCCGTGAGATAGAAGCGCATCGTCGCCATGCGCGAAGCCGAGGCCAACTCGGGAGGCCGGTCGACCACAGACGACACGGGCGGCCGATGAATCTCACCAGCTTCGTGGCTCGGTTCGGTCCGCGTGGCTTCGAATTCTTCGAAGGACAAGACGGGGGCCATCGGCAAGGCTGCCGTCGGAGCCGGGGATGCCTCGGTTCGCCGCCGTTTTACCGTCTCTCGCCCGGCCACCTTGGCAGCAGCCAGTGCCTTCTTAACGGGCGACTGTGCCCGGGGCCTTCCCGTTGCCTGCGGCAAGGGAGCTGGAGCCGCCGCCGGGGTCGCCTCCGCTGGGACCGCAACTTCGCCCATGTCAGGCGTGGGCATGGGCTCTTCCATAGAAGCTGAAACAAAAGAAGTACCCAGGTGTCAGGGCTCCACTCCAAAATAAAAAGGAGGAGGGAGATTCAAAAGGCACACTAAAGAGCGGGGACGCGGACCGGCAGGTTGGCCTGGCTCGGGACGGGCAGCTTCGAATTCCTCGAAAGACGGGACTAGTGGTACCGGAGGGACAGCCGTCGGAGCCTTAGCCGATTCTGTCTTCCTCCGCTTTGTGTCCCGCTGCTTAGCCGCCTTGGCGGCATCCACCGCCTTCTTCACAGGCGATTTAGCCCGGGGCCTCTTCGCAGCCTTGGGCAAGGGAGCCGCGGTCGGGGCCAGCGGTGCTGCTTCAAAATACGCAGGCTTCTTCACCAGCCGGAGGAGGTTCCGGTACGTGGCCATCTGCGTGCTGTCAGGATGGTCTGCAAAGAAAAGAGGGGAAAGAACGAACATGCATTTACGATTAATACCCAACTCACCGCGAAGGCCGCAGTGCTAAGAGACAAAACCGAAAAGCAAGAAGAGACTGAATACCATGAGGGCCAGTGTACAGCCGCAGCGTGATCGGCCAGTAGCTCAGGGATGTCTCCTTGTCCCGACGCGCCGCCTCCCGGACTAGCCAGCAAACGTCTTCAATCGTTTGGCACCGGTCCGTAAGGTTGGCCAGATCCGCGTGCTTCTTTAAGGAGAGGTGACAGAAAAGGTTAAAGTGGTCCATGCCCCACCCGTCAGCATAATAATAAGGGACGTGCAGGCGCTTGCCCAGGAGGGAGGCCGTCAGATCCTCGATCTTCATCCCATTCACCCGGAGGAGGACGTATAGCCACGTGGTATCCTTATAGTTCTCGGGCTGCCTCTCCTCCCGCCTCATAAACGTGCGGTACGGGCAGGCCGGATCCCTCTCTGGACGCCAGCTCCTGGCAGGAGTCCCCTCTTCCTCTATGGGGAATGGGTAATTGATGAGGTCCAGGCGGTCGCTCCCCACTTGGCACAGGTCCCTCAGCGTCTTCTGGTAATGATCCTTGGCCACCGGGGGTAGCTCCACCTTCGGCGTCGGCCTCTTATCCCGGGCTTCCCGGCGAGCCACCAGATATGCTGCCACCTCCTTCTCCTGTCTGTTTTTGAGCCGAAGAAGATGGTCTGGCTCAATGTCAAGAACCGGCATCGGCTGCCGACTAAGGAATTTCCTCTCGGCCCCATCCCAGCAATCGGTCTTGTGAAGCCGATAGAAGGCCGTCCGGCTATTCCACCACTTAATATAATCCTGGGTCACTCGGGGAACACGACCCGGGGCCGGTACTCTGAAGGAGGCGGAGTCCGCCCGGTGGAAGAAGTCCCACCAGCTCCTGGCGTGCTCAGCAACTGAGCTCCCCCGGACGCTCCGCAAGGGCAGGCCGAACTGTGCATGATAAGTAGGGATATGCTGGTCATACCCAAAATTGCGACCGAACCGGAAGGGGTAATACGGCTCCAGCAGCACGTTCTCCCCTTTCCTGAACACCAGCACGCTCGGGCGAATTGACAGCGCCCAGTCCCTCAGCTCCGGCTCCAGCAATGGGCGGATCACATTCTCCTGGCTAATAGGGTGGACGTACCTCTCCACCTGGTCGTCTTTGCATTCCCTCTTGTTGTTCACCAGAGGACTCGAATGTGCCGCCAGAGTCCAGAAATGAATAGTCCCGACCGCATCCCGGGGGACCGTTGTCAACCGGCCCCGGATATCATACATCCGCATGGAGGTGGAGCCCGGCTCAGCACTGGCAAATTCTAACATCCTCGGCATCAGCCCCCAGTCCTGGAGAACGCGCGGCGCAAACTCCGGGAACAGCGAGCAGACCCACGCGTTGAAGAAGTGCAGTGGGCACACATACCGGGCCTGCCGCGGGAACTGGTGCGTGCTGATATCCCCCAGGGCCTTGTAAATTAAGCAAAGGGTCGCCGGGCACAGCGACAGCCTGATACCCCACGCCATTTGACATGCCGGGTAGATGGCATCCGGCCGAATCACTGTCTCGTCGCCGTACGGCATGGCGAATGAGCACAGCCAGTACGTAAGGTAGGCGGCGCAGTGGGTCTGGGGGTCCAAGCCCATCGGGTTAGGCCCGCTCCGACGCCCTCTGGACGGGATCTTCACGTCGAGCTTCGGCTTCGCGCGTTTCTTGGGAGCCACGGCAGTACCGACGCAGGGGAACTCCTCGTACCGCTTCGGCCCGTCGAAGAAATACTCCAGCCACAGGGGCATGCGCACCCTCTTCCTGTCCCCGCGGGCGGGCTGTTTCCCCTTGTGCGATGCCTGGTACAGCTCCCGGTACGCCTTCATGAGGTACCGATATGAATACCCCAGAGAATAATAACCATCCCCGTTGGTCTCATCCTTGATCAAGTCGGGGAGGCATACTTCTTCATAGGGCTCCCCATCAATAGGCAAGCCACTCAGCTGACTGAGACTCCACAAATCAAGTGAAGTCTCGCCCTCTGCCGTGTAGAAGGTGTTGGTCTCCGCGCTGAATACCTCTATCATGCCGCAGCAGAGACCCTTGGAGATGGGGTAGCCATACCGGGAAGCGTACACGCTATGATAAACACCGACCCGAACCAGCAGCGGAGCATAGTTGAACAGCACGTGCTCCGTAAACTCCACCGCCCTCTCCCGGAAGCTGTGTGCATCCTGAAGCTTCAGCTCCCCAAACCAGCCCAGTGACAGCTCGTACTTGAATCTGATGGCCAAACAGTCCAAGATGAACGGCTCTTCTCTATAGCCCCACTTCAAGGGAGCCAAGAATAGGCCGAATCGAGGCGCCTCGTTGTGCACCTTTCCGGCAGACAGGTCCCATCTTGCCGGAGTAAACTGAGGCGCCCGTACCAGCTTGTCTTCGGTCGGCAGCACCCCCTCGATCCCCAGAACTGGCTTCCACTCCCGGGCTTCTCCCACCAGGTACATCGGAATACTCCGGGGGACGCTGTACAACAAGCTATCCCGGGCCTGCAATATAGCTTGCTCGGCCTTCTTCACGACCCGGAAGTCTCGTCCTTCCCGCGAGCGAAAATGCTTCAGAAATCGAACCAGGTGTCTGTCCTTCGGGAAGTCCTTCCGGTACTCCCCGGTGACCCGGTCAAATGTGAAGCCGCTGTCAACCCTGGCAAGCCTCTGGAAATCCATGGTCTCCCCGTCAGACTCGGATGACCCTGCCAAAGCGGCTATTTCTGCATGCTCCCGATCCAAGTCTTCTACATTCAGCCAGGTAACTGCTGGCACCGGACCCCGTGGGATGAGGTCGGCCCCGATAGCAGCAGTAGGAGCAGAGGAACCACTTGGGGCAGCCATTTATCTGCAAAGATACATAAACAGAAGATCAGAATAAGCCACATGCGAAAGGAAGTGAAAGACTGTAAAAGAAGGGCTTCACTACGAGTCAAATAAACAAAATATTGCCAATTTCTAACGAAATTTCGGCAGAGTTTCCCCTAGGCCGGAGGCGTAAGGGAAAACACGGGTGCGCGTCCACAAGGAGTGACGGCCCCAACAAAGCATGGTGGGCCCCGAGAGGCAACACCAGAAGTCCGCCGGTCGAAGGAGTCCTCTTCCTCAGCTAAAACTCCCCCTGGAGACCCTCACCGGTACACTACCCTGGGTGCCTTCACCGGCACGCCCGCAGGTGCCCTCCCCGGTACACACCCAAATCAGGCTTCACCGGTACGCCCCGTGCTCACCGGTACACCCTAGAGCCGGCTTCCCCGGCACACTCCGGAAGCGCCTCCCCGGCACGCCCTCAAGGGCTTCCCCGGCACACCCAGCCGGAGTTTCACCGGCACACCCCCCCCAGGGTCTTCGCCGACGCGCCCAAGAGGACTTCCCCGGTACACTCCAACAAGTCCCTTGCACACACCCTCAAGGGGTCTTCCCCGGCACGCTCGGGATCCCGCTTCGTCGGCACACCCAGGCTTGGCCTCCCCGGCACGCTCGGGATCCCGCTTCGTCGGCACACCCAGGCTTGGCCTCCCCGGCACGCCCGGTTTAGTGGCCTCCCCGGCACGCCCGTCTAAGCCCTCACCGACACGCCCTGAGCGGTCCTCCCCGGCATCCTCCGCAGACGCTCCCCGGCACGCTCGGAGACCATCCCGACAGTGCAACCGGCGATGGCCGGCAACAAAGAAGGGGGGGGGGGGGCAGAGACAAGAGAACATGAAAGGAGAAGGGGAGATGGAGGAGATAGGGAGATAGAGAGGGGGAAGGGCTAGGGCCCTCGGCCGCCGACCACGGTGAAAGAAAGAGAACGGGGAGGAAGAGAGGAATGGGAAGGAAGGGGGGGAAACCCTCCATGACCGTCTCCTCACCCCGGCAATGAAGAAGACGACGATGACGGTAGCGGCGGCGGTCGCACTCGGAGAAGAAGAGGGCAAGAGAAAAGGGGGGGGGGCTCTCGTCCGCTCGGTCGCCAAAGAGAGAGAAAGAGGGAAGAGGGGGGGGGATTCGAAACGGGTGACCGTTCGAATCGCCCCCGCCCCCCCTATTTATAGGAAACAAAAAAAAGGAAGAAAAAAAAAGGAAGAAAAGAAAAAAATGGGAGAAAAGGGGGAAAAGAGAATAAACAGGGGGGGAAGTAAAAGAAAGGAGAAATAAAAAAGAGGAAGGAAATAAAAAAAAGAGAGAAAAAAGGGGAGGGATAGAAAGGGGAATAAAAGAAAAAAAATATATAAAAAAGGGGAGAGAAATAAATATATATGATATTAAATATATGTACACATATACATATATGTACATACATAATGGTATCCTCTTACGCATCTACTCACACGTATCAATGTGTGGGTCAACGTCGTGCAATAATAGGTGTCTCCGGGGAACGTCTCAACCCCACGATCTCGGGCAGATACGCGTCCGCACAAGCGAAGACGACTTTACCCCTGCGCACAGCCGCCTCTGCGATGGTGCCATCCCCATACCGACAAACAAGCCCGTCCCTGGCATGTCGCCTCGGGCCTCGGCCACCTCCCATCATGCAAAATCGCCATCACGGACCCTACGCCCGGATCGGCAGAACTTCTATCCTTGCGGTGTTATTAATCCCTTGCCAACGAATAAGTCCCTTTCCGGCGCAAGGCCACGTGCCCTAGCCACCCACTCCGCACAATATGGCCATTATGGACCTTACGTCCGAATCGGCACAGATTCTCCCGTTGCGCTGGCATTCTATTCTTGCCAATGAGTAAATCTTATCTTCCGGCGCAAGGCTTCGTGCCCTAGCCGACACTCGCATATCACTCAACGTCAAAAAAAAAGGAAGAAAGAAAATAAAATGGGGTTAAAAATAGAGATACCCCGCCGGACTTGTCCCTACACGGGGACAAGGGCAAAAATGGCAACAACCCGGCTGTGGCGAAAACCCGAAAGGGCGCTACGGGCAGAATCGGGTACCCCGCCACGTGAAAACCCGAAAGGGCGCGTGGGCAAAAGCAAGAGGGGGCCGGTACCGGTGAAAACCCGAAAGGGCGCTTGTATCGGTAATGTGGTTCAAAGAAAAAGGGGGAAAGAAAAGAACAAAGAGATCAATAAACCAGGTCAGTCCCCGGCACCCTGTCGGCACTGACGAAGAGACTAAGAGACAATAAACCAGGCCGGCTCCTGACACCCTGTCGGTACTGGCGAAGAGATAAAGAGACTAAGAGATCAATAAACTAGGTCAGTCCCCGGCACCCTGTCGGCACTGACGAAGAGACTAAGAGACAATAAACCAGGCCGGCTCCCGACACCCTGTCGGTACTGGCGAAGAGATAAAGAGACTAAGAGACAATAAACCAGGCCAGCTCCCGACACCCTGTCGGCACTGACGAAGAGACCAAGAGACCAAGAGATCAACAAAGCATGTCAGTTCCCGGCATTTTGTCGGTACTAACGAAGAGACCAAGAGACCAAGAGATCAACAAAGCACGTCAGTTCCCAGCACCCTGTCGGCACTGACGAAGAGACCAAGAGACCAAGAGATCAACAAATCACGTCAGTTCCCGGCATTCTGTCGGCACTGACGAAGAGACCAAGAGATCAACAAAGCATGCCAGTTCCCGACATCCTGTCGGCGCTGACAAAGAGACCAAGAGGCCAAGAGATCAACAAAGCACGTCAGTTCCCAGCATTCTGTCGGCACTGACGAAGAGACCAAGAGATCAACAAAGCACGTCAGTTCCCGACATTCTGTCGGCACTGACGAAGAGACCAAGAGACCAAGAGATCAACAAAGCATGCCAGTTCCCGACATCCTGTCGGCACTGACAAAGAGACCAAGAGGCCAAGAGATCAATAAAGCATGCCAGTTCCCGACATCCTGTCGGCACTGACAAAGAGACCAAGAGACCAAGAGACCAAGAGATCAACAAAGCATGCCAGTTCTCGACATCCTGTCGGCACTGACAAAGAGACCAAGAGACCAAGAGATCAACAAAGCATGTCAGTTCCCGGCATCCTGTCGGCATTGACGAAGAGACCAAGAGACCAAGAGATCAATAAAGCATGTCAGTCCCCGGCATCCTGTCGGCACTGACGAAGAGACCAAGAGACCAAGAGATCAACAAAGCATGTCAGTTCCCGGCATCCTGTCGGCATTGACGAAGAGACCAAGAGACCAAGAGATCAATAAAGCATGTCAGTCTCCGGTATCCTGTCGGCACTAACGAAGAGACCAAGAGACCAAGAGGTCAACAAAGCATGTCGGTTCCTGGCATCCTGTCGGCACTAAAAAAGGGGGGGGGGGGAGAAGACAAAGAGACCAACAAACAACAAACCAGGCCGGCTCTCGGCACCCCGTCGGCATCGACAAAGAGAGAAGAGGCGAGTACACCCACGGGCATCGCCCGGCTCATCCTTCGCCTGCGCTACCCATGGGTGGGGGGCATTTGTGGACACCAAAAAATGCATGCCTTGATAGCCTACTCGGCCTCGCGTCAGCAACGGCGCCGAGTGAAGAAACCCCGGAGAAATCAAGCACAAAAGGCCCCGCAACCCATGGGCCCCAAAGAAAATCAAACGGGCCGTAGCTCGTGCTCACAGTGGGCTCAACATTGCCCATCTGGCCCCGCAGCGGTACGCCCCAGGGGGCCTTCAACGGCACGCCCCAGGGGGCCTTCAACGGCACACCCCCTGGGGGGCCTTCAACGGCACACCCCCTGGGGGCCTTCGACGGCACACCCCCTGGGGGCCTTCAACGGCACGCCCCAGGGGCCATCAACGGCACACCCCCTGGGGGCCTTCAACGGCACGCCCCAGGGGGGGGGCCTTCAACGGCACACCCCCTGGGGGCCTTCGACGGCACGCCCCAGGGGGCCTTCAACGGCACACCCCCGCGGGGTCTTCAGCGGCACGCCCACTGGGCTATTCAGCGGTGCACCCCAAAGGGGGCCTTCAGCGATACGCCCTGAAGTCCTTCAGCGGCACAGCCTCCAGAGGCTTCAGCGGCAAGCCTTTTTGGCTCCCCAGCGGCACGCCCATTTGAAGCCCTCCAGCGGCACGCCCTAAGAGGCTCCAGCGTCACGCTTGCTCAGCCCGCCAGCGGCACAGCGTGAAGCTTTTCAACGGCAAGACGACGTGCAGCCCATGCCCTACGCTTCCTTGGCGCGCAGTGAGCCGTCTGAGGTGGCAACCGTCCATTGGGCCACGTGAGCTACCCCCTGACGACCCAGGACGGGGCAGGTCAAATGCCATCATCACAAGGCCACTTCCCGCCTTCAACGGCCGGGCTGGAGGGCTTCGGCTATTGGAGGTATAAAAGACCCTCCGCTTCAATAGAGAAGGGGAGAGACAGAGGGAGAGGCTCAGACGGCAGGGGAGATACACAAGAAGAGGTAGAGGAAGAGAAGAGAGGGAGAATAGAAGAAGAAAAGCTCCAGCGAGCCTCCTCCGACGACCACCGGGAAGAGAGCAAGAGTAAGGGAGAGGGAGAGAGCTCAATGTAATGGGGGAGAGGGTTAGGGACAGTGGCGAGGGCTTTTGGCCCCCAATGCTTTCTTCCCTTTTGTATTCCGTTCCTCCTCCTGCTCTTTGTTTTGGGTTTCTCTTTTCCTTTGTCCATGGCCTCGTCTTGGGCATTTCCTCTGTAATGTGCATATAGGGCTTTGGCCCTTGGCTCCCCATAAATGAAAATCACCCTCTTTGGGTTTCTCTATGAGTTTTATTGGCTTGCGCTAGCTCTCACGGTCTTTTATGGGGTTGTTCGTTCTCCCTCCGTCTCCCCATTTCTCCGGTGTTTTTTGGGTCTTCACGTCGAGGTGATTTCTCCTACGAGCTTTGGCCTCATGAATCCTTCGAGCCCCCACATGGCCTTCCGTTGTGCTTACTGGGCCAGGGGAGGGGGAAGACTCTTACCCCCCCCTCTTTGAATATCCAGTAACCAAATGGCCTACCCCTGGCCTTGAATCCTCTTTCTTTTTTCTGAATGGCTTCTAAGACCCCCCCAGTTTGCTTACACACTCTGTTTGGCCCCTCCAGCGATGCACCTTTCCGGCACTTGGCCGACACACCCAATGGCCTTCAGCGGCACACCCAGTTTTGGCCCATAGCGGCACACCCCATGTGTCCTCAGCGGCACACCCCTTTCTGCCCTCAGCGGCACACACACCCAACTAGCCATTGGCCGGCACACTTGTAGCCTTTGGCTCTTGGCCGGTACACCCCCCCTGTTCAGCCCTTAGCGGCACACACTTTTCAGCCCTCAGCGGCACACCCTCCAGCCCCCCTTCAGCGGCACGCTCCTTGGCCAGCCCCAGTCCATGCCCCTTAGAGGCCTCAGTCTGTCGTTTTCCTTCGTGTTTTCCGAGGCTCTATAAAGGTGTTGCTCCTCGGGGGCCCACCTCCAGTTGTCGGGTTCCGCCACTCCATGTGGGCGCGCTCCCTTTATCTCCCTTACGCCCCGGGTCAAGGGGAGATGCTGCCGAATTTTTGTGAGAAGATAACAAAACATTAAAAGAGACAGAAATGAGGCAACAAACGAGCAGATAACTAATGAAACCTTCCAACTCATCAAATCACTGCCGGCACCACGACGAGAACTGAACCGAACTAACTAACCACCCGGCAGCCCGGGCGTCCGACCCGCAAGAAAAGAGACCGAACCGAACAAAGAGAACGAACAAAGGAGGAATTTTGTATAAAACTACACGAAAGTTAAGATAAGAAGAAAAGAAAAGCCTTAAAACAAATAATCGAAAACTGATCAAACCTCCACCATCACGCCCCGTTGGTCTTCAGCGGTACGCTCCTTTGGCCTTCAGCGGCACGCCCTCATTGGCCTTCAGCGGCACGCTCCCTTGGCCTTCAGCGGTACACCCCTTTCAACCCTTCAGCGGTACACTCCCCCCTGAGCCCCCAGCGGCACACTCCTCCTGGCCCTTTCAGCGGTACACTCCTTCCCTTCGCCGGTACACCCTCAGCCACTGTATAGACTTGGCCAACGTACAGACTTCATGATGGCCAGTGTATAGACTTGGGCAGTGTATAGACTTCACACTCCAATGTATAGACTTATCCAGCGTATAGACTTGAGCCAGCCAACGTACAGACTTCATGATGGCCAGTGTATAGACTTGGGCAGTGTATAGACTTCACACTCCAATGTATAGACTTGTCCAGCGTATAGACTTGATCAGCCAACGTACAGACTTCATGATGGCCAGTGTATAGACTTGGGCAGTGTATAGACTTCACACCCCAATGTATAGACTTATCCAGCGTACAGACTCTGAGCAGTGTATAGACTTCACACTCCGATGTATAGACTTGGCCAGTGTACAGACTTCGGGCCAGTCGACGTATAGACTCAAATTGCAACGCGTAGACTTTGCTCCACTCTGCTCCAGTGTACGGACTTTGGGCTTGGCAACGTATAGACTTCGAGCCTGGGGAACGTATAGACTTTATATCACCCCCCCTCCTTCACCGACACACTCTCCAGCGGTACGCCCCCTTTGGCCTCCAGCGGTACGCCCTTTGCAGCCCTCACCGGTACACCCCTTCGCCACCCAGCGGTACACCCAATACCCAGCGGTACACTCCCGTCTCTCCTTCGCCGGCACACTACATGCATGCATATATACATCACGATAAGGGCATCAACAATAGCAAATAAATCAATAAAAATCACGCTAATTGAAGGACTCCAAATGCGCAATATTGATCATAATAAAAGAGGCGGGAGGGGTAATAAAAAAATAAATAACAAACCAATGATAATAATAAGAATAATCATGCATAGAAGAAGAGAAATCATCCCGGACAAAGGCACGAATAAATAGTAAACATCAAATCAGAAATCCCAGAAGGTATAACTAAGAAAGCTCCAGATAAAAGACGCTAATGCCCACGCCGCAGCCCGCTCTCTCCCCGGGACCCGGGGCAAAAGGAACAACAACGCTGCCCTTTCAGGTCGAGCCCGAGTCTCGGGAATTCCCCCGATATGGCCGGGCTTTGATCTAACCTCGGGCCGACATCCTAATCGGACCGGATTTGTTTTCTCGTTCCGGATACCTTCCGAATCTTCATTAAAAATTGCCACATGCTCGGCAGACATTTGAAGGGATCTACCTCGGTTTTCTCATTGTGACGCTGCCACGGACTTGTGTCCGAATACAAAAGGTCTACGAGTGGCCGACACGGCCGACAGTTTATGGCCTTAATACAACTTTCAGTGTGATCTATCCCTATCTCTCTCGCATAATTAGTGTTACTCCTTTCGGCCGCGGGGCCCCTAATTTCGGCAAGTAATCAAGGGTATTCCCTCGTATGGGGGATGTAAATGACGTCGTGACCTTCATGGCGCGACGGGATGCGGTCCCGACACGAACCACACAATCGTCTGACGAAGTCAGATCGAGCGCACCATGGACTCTTCGGAGCCCGAATAAATTGTCACCTCGGTGACTGGCACGCCCACGCACTCAATAAAACGAACGAACCAAACCAGAGAACAAAGAGCGCCGAAAAGTGCGTCCACAGGTATCCACCTCGCCTGCTGAGCCTCACAGCTTACTGTCTAGAGGAATCCTCCTCTGCAAAACAGCTGGACAATATAGCTTAGCCGTCCAGTGGAATCCTCCACTGCAAACGCTGACTAACAGCTTGAACACAAGAGTTTCGAAAAACAAAACAAAAACAAATGAAAGATTAAATGTATCCCTGCAGGGAATGTGGCTCAAACAAGTGAGCAATACTCAGATCTGGTTTTGAACCAAAGATCTGAGGAACATCTCTCTCAACTCTCTCCTTCTTCTCTTTCTTTTCTCTTCTCTCAAATCTCTCCTTCTTCTCTTTCTTTTCTCTTCTGCTGGATCGTGGAAGCTCTCACTCTGCCTCTACTCCTTTTTTATCACGATCAGGCTTCTTTTGAGGAAGAAGGCTTGCTTTTATAACAGCAGGAGCAGCACTGGGCGTGTGTCTTCCACAGTTCCCACCCAGATGCTTTGGCCACGTGTCATCATCCTGTCAGCCCTTCCAGCCTCGGATCACGTGCCCAATCATTAAGCTTCTCGAGACAGTACCTGTCAGTCAGTCGAAGAGAATCATCAGCTTAAGACAACAAGACCTTGTACAGACTTCATTCATGCAAGCAAGACAGTGCATGGCTGTACAGACTTGGTGAATGCAAAGACAAAGCATGGCAACACACAATGTGCATACTTCGTGCAATGCATGAGGCAATGTATAGACTTGGAGTGCAATGTGCAACCAATGTACATACTTTGCAATGCCTAGTGTTAAAGCATGGGAACACAATGCATCATGTACAGACTATGCGATATGCAACCAGACGATGTCTAGACATTGTTAAATTGATGCTCAACAAAAAGATGCCTCTTTCCTAGGCGTCAGTTTCAGAAGTGACGCCACTGTTGATGGGCGTCAAATTCCGAGCATAGTGGACTGTATAGACTTTCTATGGCATCGAGGCAATTATGACGATGTGCAGACTCTACGTGTGTGTGACATGCACAAAAGACGCTAAGTAAGACGGTCCAATGTATAGACTTCAAGTCCACTTGAGACGCTGAGTGAGACGAACCTCACAGGCTGTACAGACTTAAATGCGTGCATGCAACAACCAATGTATAGACATTGCCAGTGTGAGCAATGTAGCAATGTATAGACTTTGCCATGCCCAAGGCTATGTACAGACATGCTGGCAATGAGTGTATAGACTATGTATATGCGTGAGACAACTTAATGCACTTGAGAACAATGTACAGACTTGCTATGTCTGTGACACATGCAATGTATAGACTTGAAGAAATGCATGCATCAATGTATAGACTTGCTGAGACGCAACATGAGACGATGCACACGAACAGACTGTAATGTGAAGACTTGTGACAATGTGCAGACTTGCTAGTGCATGATGTGCAAGCGTTGCAGCAAAGAATGTATAGACTATATGGCGTGCAATGCAGTAAGGCAGTAATGCAGCAAGACAATGGAGTGTATAGACTTGCTCAGTTCAGAACGTAGGTAAGGATGCAATGTATAGACTTAACATATGCACTGGCTGTACAGACTTAGCCACGAGCTGAACTATCGGATGTATAGACTTTGCTCAGTTCAGCTGGTGGATGTACAGACTTGAGATGAATGCATGAACAAGCCGATGTACAGACTTGCCAATGTATAGACTTTAAGTGCAATGCAAAAGGCTGTACAGACTTTGAGACTTAGCGTTAATTCATGGGCTGTACAGACTTCCTATATGCTCAAGTCCAATGTATAGACTTGTTGAGATGATGCACCTGAAGAATGTACAGACTTAATGAGCTGCAGCATAAACACATCAGAAGAGAATGTATAGACTCTGCATGCATAAGGCAAGCATGCGATGCAACAGAATGTATAGACTTTGTTTGTGCTGTGCAGCCGATGTGCATACTTCCATACACTACAAAGACTCTGTATAGACTTTATAGCGTGCAAACATGCCATTTGAATGTATAGACTGTGTGGACTTGATAGCATGCGGATGAATGGACTTGTGCTGGCTTGATACTAAACACAATGACTGGCTCACTGTGATACTCTCACTGTGTTGCTATCATCAAAACAAAATATCATATGCTTGTGCCTAAGGGGCACAACATTCTCCCCCTTTTTAATGATGGCAACAAAGTGACAGTGAGTCACCAACCAAATTTTCTCCCCCTTTGACATGATCAAAAAGAAAGAAAAACATGAGTCCAACATGCAGAATACATTGCAGATTTCCCTTAGAATAGCTCAAACTCCCCCTGAATGAATAACTCCCCCTGAAATTATTTCTCCCCCTTTGAGAAGGAATATGGATGGATGAAACAGATAATCAAAAGGTAGAGAAGGTAGGAGGGTCAACAGACAACAGCTGATGCATTGGTTCAGAAAATGAGCGTGATTATAGACAACTGTTAAAGCATAAGAATCAGTAATTTACGGTCTTGAAAGAATTCAGGTTTAACAGTGATAAAGATAGAGTAAAGCAGCTGACCACTGAAAAAGAGTGATAGACTCCATTTATAGCAATGAATCTAGGGTGTTGTGTCCCTTGTGCTTTATTGATGATGTGGTGTTTTAATGATAGCAACATGAATGAGTCACCATATTATTTTGCTTTAGCATCACATTGAATGATAGCAACATGAATGCATATGACTGATCTATTCTGTGGAGAATGCATGAGTGTGCTATGTCTGATATATTCATTGCTATAGTTCATTGTGGTTAGCATACATTGCATCAGTGCATTAATAGTTGCTGCATGCATTAGTATATACAGAGTCTTTGTAGTGTCTGGCTAGCAAGTCCATACGCTGCTCATGCATATACAGTGTCTGCACGCTAAAGTATATACATTGCATTGCTGCCTTGCTGCGTTGCATGCCATATAGTCTATACATCCTTTGCTGCAACGTTTGCACATCATGCACTCACAAGTCTACACACTGCATATGTTCGTGCATCAATGCATAAGTCTGCTAAGTCTATACATTGCACTGTAGCATGCATTTCTTCAAGTCTGCATAGACTTTGCACACTTCACGTGTTCATGCATGTTCAAGGGTTAAAGTCTGTACATTCTTCAAGTGCATATCTCAGCAAGTCTATACATTGGACTTAAACATTCATGAAGTCTGTACATCGTCTGCATGTAAGCAAGTCTACACATTCTTCCATCTCACTCAAAGTCTATACATCTGTTTGCCTGGCTTCATATTCAAAGTCTATACATTCATGGCATATGTGCAACGCTTGTTCTGCAAGTCTATACATCGGTTGTTCATTCACGTTCAAAGTCTGTACTTCGTCTTCTTCTTCATGCATTGCATCATTTGAATTCAAGTCTGTACAGCCCTTGCTTAAGGCAAGTCTGTACATCGCATCGTCTCATGCATCGTCTCATGCAGAGTCTCTGTGCAAGTCTGTACATTGCATCGTCTCATTCAGCATGCATTGACTCAAAGTCTGTACAACGTTCAGCGTTTAGCGTCTCATGCATATCTCAAGTCTATACAGCCTATGTGCGTCTCTATGCATTTCTGAAGTCTACACATTGATTAGTTGCACGCCACAGTGTTGCTGAAAGTCTGTACATCGTGTGGTGCTGAAAGTCTGTACACTGTCTCACTGTTAAAGTCTTTACAGACTTCAGCGTCTCATTCAGCGTCTCTCTTTGTGTCTCACTGTTCAAGTCTATACATTCGTCTGTGCAGGCATAACTAGCAAGTCTATACATTGCATTGTTGTGTTTGTGCTCAAAGTCTATACAATGCATGCACCGCTCAAATTACTTAAATCAACTAAGTTAGTTTTCAAAGCTAACTTTGTTTAAAATAATTCACATAACTACGGGTTCGGGGGTCCAAAATGTAAAATACTGGTCTGATTGGCGTGCCGATCATTCCAACGCGACCTGGGTGATGAGAGTGACTTGGGAGAGCTGACGGAATCCAAATCGGATACCCAGTTTGAGCCCGGCGCTTAGAAGTCCATTCTTCAAATGCACTTAGTTTAAAATTAAAGAAGTTGGGTTCGGAAGTCCAAAATCAAAAATATTACTCTGATCGATGTGCAGATCATTCCAACACGACATGGGAGGTAAAAGTGACTTGTGAGAGCTGATGGAATCCAAATCGGATATCCGATTTAAACCCGACGCTCAGAAGTGCATTCTTTAAATGCACTTAGTTTAAAATTAAATAAGTTAGGTTCGGGAGTTCAAAATCGAAAATATCACTCTGATCGGCGTGCCGATTGTTGCAACACGACTTAGGAGGTAAAAGTGATTTGGGAGAGCCGACGGAATCCAAATCGAATATCTAATTTGAGCCCAGCGCTCAAATTACTCAAATCAAAACTAAGTTAGTTTTCAAAACTAACTTTGTTTAAAATAATTCACATAACTAGGGGTTCGGGAGTCTAAAATGTAAAATACTGGCCTGATAGGCATGCCGATCATTCCAGCGCGACCTGGTTGATGAGAGTGACTTGGGAGAGCTGACGGAATCTAAATCAGATATCCAGTTTGAGCCCGGCGCTCAGAAGTGCATTCTTCAAATGCGCTTAGTTTAAAATTAAAGAAGTTGGGTTCGGGGGTCTAAAATCTAAAATATCACTTTGATCACGTGCCGATAGTTCCAACACGACCTAGGAGGTAAAAGTGATTTGTGAGAGCTGACGGAATCTAAATCAGATACCCGGTTTGAGCCTGGCGCTCAGAAGTGCATTCTTCAAATGTACTTAGTTTAAAATTAAAGAAGTTAGGTTCGGGAGTCTAAAATCTAAAATATCGCTCTGATCGACGTGCCGATTGTTCTAACACGACTTAGGAGGTAAAAGTGATTTGGGAGAGCTGACGAAATCTAAATCGGATACCCGATTTGAGCCCGACGCTCAAATTACTCAAATCAAAACTAAGTTAGTTTTCAAAGCTAACTTTGTTTAAAGTAATTCACATAACTAGGGGTTCGGGGGTCCAAAATATAAAATATTAGCCTGATCGACGTGCCGATCATTCCAACGCGACTGGGTGATGAGAGTGACTTGGGAGAGCTAACGGAATCCAAATCGCATACCTGGTTTGAGCATGGCACTCAGAAGTGCATTCTTCAAATGCACTTAGTTTAAAATTAAAGAAATTAGGTTCGGGGGTCCAAAATCTAAAATATCACTCTGATAGACATGCTGATCATTCCAACACGACCTGGGAGGTAAAAGTGACTTGTGAGAACTGACGGAATCTAAATCGGATACCCGATTTGAGCTCGGCGCTCAGAAGTGCATTTTTTAAATGTACTTAGTTTAAAATTAAAGAAGTTGGGTTCGGGAGTCTAAAATCTAAAATATCGCTCTGATCATCGTGCCGATCATTCCATCAAGACTTAGGAGGTAAAAGTGACTTAGGAGAGCTGACGGAATCTAAATCGGATATCCGATTTGAGTCCGGCGCTGAGAAGTGCATTCTTCAAATGCACTTAGTTTAAAATTAAAAAACTTGGGTTCGGGGGGTCCAAAATCTGAAATATCGCTCTGATTGGCGTGTTGATCTTTCCAACACAACTTAGGAGGTAAAAGTGACTTGTGAGAGTTGACGAAATCTAAATCGGAGATACCCAGTTTGAGCATGACGCTCAGAAGTGCATTATATCTGATTTAAATTTATATAATCAAAGAAAATATGTAATTTATCTACTCAATAAATTTTTTTATGATTTGCATATTTAATATTATTATTTTCTTAATACAGGATCCTCCAGCGAGTGGCGACGGAGGAGACGAGCAGGACGGGGAGGATGAGGATATGGAGGATGCGGAGGATATTTCTTGATTTTTTTATTATTATAAAATTGATAAATGTCATTGTGTTTCGTTTCTTGCATATCTTTTGTTTTGCTTGTGATGGATAGGTTTTATGTTTTTTATTTAAATAAAATTTTTATATAATTTTTATGTATTTTTTTTTAAAATAAAAAATATTTTTCGATAGATTTTCTAACGGATCCGTCAGAATTATTCGGACGGAATAACCGACGAAATAGGAATTTCGTCGGAAATCATTTATATTTTTATTTATTTTAACCTTAAAATTTCTGATGTAATCTCCGACGATCAAGGAATTCCGTCGAAAAACTTCTGACGGAATTTCCGACGGGATTGCATTTCGTCGGAAATAAGTTCTGATGGAATTACGGACGGATATAAATTCCATCGGAAACCTAACGTTTCAACTATTACCGACGAGATTTTCATCTACTCTTTATATGTTGGAAACTTCCGACGAATTTTCGACGAAATATTTATCCGTCGGAATTTTTGACAATGAATAACCGTCTGATCTTCTCCGTCGGAAAGCCGTAAAAATTCCGTCGGAACTCCCTTTCCCGACGGACTTCCGACGAATTATTTCCGTCGGAGACACCACCTTCTCTTGTAGCGAATGTTTTGACCATGTTTTGTCAATTGAAAATGTGTGATCAGTTTGGGAGCATTTGGTGCAGGAAACTACTAGGATTTGCATTTAACAAAGGATAATAACATTAAAATATGTTCTTAAAGAATATTAATTGTGGTACTTCATTCACAAGCACTTAGTTTTTCACCGACCATTAGTTTTGAATGAAATGGTCCAATTATTCAACAGCCAGTTTTAAAACAAAGGGTACATAGAATAGCATATATATGACGTGTATCACCAACCATGTATTAGAACTTGGTGACTTGGTTTCAAAGATCAGAAACAGCTACCATAAGAACAGTCCAGTTGACTGAGTCGTATTTGACTGATTTTGAAAATTAAAAATTTCAAGATTTCTTCTTTTTCAAATAAAATTCGACAACTAATTAACAGCTCCACCTCAAAATTAAGCCATCTAATCTGATAATTAATGAAACAAATCATACCATAAAACACTTTTAACATATCCATTAACTTGTTAATACACATAACAAAAAGAACGCATTCAAAGGATCGAACAACTTTCAACAAAGTGGCATGGGAAAGGGAGGGGAAATTTTTTTAAAAAAATGATGAAATGGAGTATGGTATCATAAAATTCCTCTCCCTCGAAACTAAAGGTCCAGCTACAAGAAAAAATGAAAATAAGCAGTTCTTCTTCTGTTTTTTTTTATCCCCACCAGCTGGAAGCCCGGCCGGAAACTTCAAAGTTCAGATGACGTCTTTCATCACTCGAGAAGCAAACCCAGATAGAACTCCTCATTCCCCGAGAACTCCCGCTTGATCCAAGCCTTCCACTTATGTAGGTTGGACTTCTGATACTTGCGCACCCTCTGCAGCATGGGCTTCAGGTAGCACCCGCCTTCGAGGTCCCTCGGCACCCCGGCGGCGAGCCCATCGAACAGCCGGGCGACCTCGCCGTCCCCGCCCAGCCGGTGCTCCAGGACCCCTTTTTCGCCGAGCACCGCCGCGTCCCTGCCCGTCCGGACCAGCCGGTCCATGAACAGCACGTAGACGGTGACCCCGCTGCCGGCGCCGGCGTGGGAGCTCTCCCACGCAAGGAGGTTCTGGAGGAGGGACACCGTGAAGCGGTCGACGCGCAGGAAGGGGAGCTGCATGGTGGAGTCGCGGAAGGTGGCGTCCAGCAGGCCGCGCTGCTCCCTCTTCTTCAGTTTGACCCCGGCGTCCTGCAGCTCCGACGCCGACGGCAGGAGGCTCAGCAGCGTCCGTGGCCCGGCAGGGCGGCCGCCGTCGTCGGGGTGGGCCTTCTTGGAGCTCCCCGGCGCGGCCTCTGGGGCTTCTGACTCGAAAACTGGGCGGAAGAAGATGGAGTGAAGTAGATGGAGAAGGTGGTGGTGCACCTGCACATATACGTATGTGGAAGAATATGTACGGCAATTAATGTTTTTGGCCACAAGTTGGAGGTTTGGAGTGCATAAACTAATAAAGACTGCCTTGCTGTTAAGAATATGTTGCTTGGTGAAGTAAAATGCTGAAATGGTGTCTGTTAAATAAAAACTTAAGAGTTCCGAATTTCAAACTCAGATCTTTGAAAGGTTTTCAAATTTTCAAGTAGGTAAATTTAGTTGGATGACATCTACTCATATACATGCTTGGTCAAGAAGGATGGAGTTCAGTGTTCACACCAAACACATGGTTGGTGCATGCACGACGTAGGAGTACTACTTAAGAAAATCTGAGCCAAGCTGCTTTCGATTTCTAATCTCAAGCTTTTAAGCGAAAAGGAATCTTCTTCTTTAGGTACAGAAGTCTAGATTTTGAAAAATTAATCCCAATCTGTTCTTAATATTTTTTCCCTAAGGAAAGAAAAAGAGTAAGCATCTCTCTTCCTAGGTCTCCTTCAACCCCCCGGCAGACAGGATTCCTAATAATTCTTCAAAAAATATTCATTCTATGTATGTATAATAAAAAATATTTTTAATATTATTTTTAATTAATAATGTCTTCAGAGAATAAAGTGTTTACAAATAAGCTGATCAAGTAATTAAATAACCTAGCGAGCTAGTCATTCTAATTATTTGGCCAATTAATTAATCTGTTATTAGTATGCATCCTGTTAATGCATGGATCCATAGATACCTGGAGTCCGGCGCTCTCCATGGGTATGTTGGCATGGAGCCCCATGAGATCCCTCAGCGTCTCGGCCACACGCTTCGGAAGCGCAGAAGAAGAACCACCCGGCCGGCCGGAACCCGCCGGGCTCGCCATCTCGGTAATCTTGTGCACCACAAATAAGGGGATCTGGTTCTCGATCAGCATGACGTCGCACGCCACCGCGGCGGTTAACCACTGCGGCCGGGAGGCAGCCGCCCTCTGGTCGCCGCCGCCCAGGAAGAGCACGGCCAGGAAGCACCCGTCCAGCAGCAGCATTGCCGCGAACTCCTGGCTCCCCATGTACCCCACGTCTTCGGCGTAGCAGCTCCGGGCCGGCATCTCCAGCGCCACCATCTCGCGGAGGTAGTCCTCCAGCTTCCTGCTCCTGTTTAGCTGGAGTACGGTGTCCAGCGCCCGCCACTTGCTCTGCTCCATGGGCTGCAGGCTCGGCTTGCCGCGGTGGTAGGGGCCGATGGAGACGACCGTCGGCTCGACGGAGCTGAGGTCGACCCGCATGCTCGGGGGCACCCTGTGGATGACGGCGGCGGCGGCGGCGGCGTGGTAGTGGCTGTCCCGTAACGCCTGCAGCTCTGCTTGCATGGAAAGGAGCAACGAGTCGCCTCCGCAGCGTCCATTGCCGTTTCTTCCGGCTGTTGAATCAAACATCTCTCTCTCTCTCTCTCTCACACACACACACGCACACACATACACATCCGAGGGACCACGCCTTTGGCAGCTAAATACAAGGTTGAACGGGGCACCTTCGTTCTTACTTCGTACTGTATCGCCGCCATTGACGACCACCACCCCGATTGTTGGCAGGTAGTGTTGGAAGACTCCTATCTCTCTTCTGTGAAAGTTCCGTCTCCCATACACTTCGGCTGCAAATTCGTAGAAGCTTTCTGACCCAGCAGATAAATAACAGTGTGTAGATCAGTCCCCCATATTTTCTCTTCCCATTGTCTTTTTTTTTTTTTTTATAAACGCTGCAGCCTCTTACCATTAAAATATTTTAAGGTATCAAAGTCTTAATGTAATACCAGAACCTACGTTGTTCATTATAATATTTTGATGAAATAAAATGTTAAGGAATATATATTTTAACAATTTTGTCATCCCTACAAAGATTAATGGTAGCAAGAGTTAACGGCAAAAGAGCAAGAAGGTGAGGTAAAGCCAATAGAAGTTCTAATAAGAGGGAGGAATAAACTCGAAACCTTAACAGTAGAGCTCATTTTTCTTTTTGAAAAAAAAAAGAAAATACTTCTTGGGATTGAAGCCGGGACCTCATCGGTCGGGGGAGATGACGAGACTAGGGATGTCAAAAATATCCGCAAACCCGATTACCCGCATCACCCGACCCGTGATGGGTCGGATAATACCCGAATAAACGGATATAGATTCGGGTTCGGATATGTTTAAAATATCCGTTTCATATTCGGATATGGTATGGATTTAGTGCACCCGAATCCATACCCGATCCGAACCCGCTCTTAATAACTTATTGTCTATGTTAAGCCTATGATTTTGACATGAACTTAATTCGTTGCCCGTCTTGTTGAGTTTGTGAGTTTAGACTTCTTGTTAAATTGTAAAGACATTTTTATAAAACATAAAAATTATTTTAGAAAGAAAATATTGACCGAATTTCTATTTTTCTAATTCTCATAAATCTCACATTTTCTTGGAGGTTGACGTAGACTCATGTTTTAGGGACGAATACGGATATCCGCAGATATATCCATACCCGCCAAAATAATAGGATATTATCCGAGTATGGTATTTATAAAATTTTCACGGATAAGATATGATATTGATCTACCCGAACCAAACCCGGCCCATTTAGTTGAGGCCTATTAACATGGCATCCTCACTAGTTAATTATCCCTATAAAATCCCCCCCCCCCTCCCTTTTCTTTTTTTCCCTTCCACAACCCACCGCACACTGCCTACCCTTGCTTCCAGAAAAAACCACCACGGTCCAGCAGCCCGCCCTTCTTCCTCTTTTTCTGTTTGAAAACAACTTTTTTAAAAGATAGCAAGTCTCTTTTGCTCTTCATGTTTCTCAACGTCGTCCCATTATTCTTGAAAACAACTTTTCGCCGGACCCAATTATACATGTTCTCATTTGATGTGTGTCCTATCCGGTGATGCCATCTGTCGGGCCATTCTACTGTTGCCGTAGCCTCACACCTTCTAGTCCATTGTATATATCATGCCGTACGTGTTCCGTGTTGCATCGACGCGGGCGTTGGCGGTCAAAAGCGTGTCTGCAGATCGAGGTGAAGCTTCATATAATATTCGTTCCTTTCTTTTACCGTTCATGATTTTGTGAAAGGGAAAGAAAGAACAGAAACAATTATGTGAAATTGAGTTGACACTGGTTAGATCACAAGAGCTGTACAATTCTGATAAAAAAATGAAAAGAAAAAGAGCTGTACTGCGAGAGAGTTCGATATACTCTTTTTTTACTCCTTACATATTTTTTTTATATCAGGGTTGTTTTTACAAATTCAAATAACTCCTTGAATATTTCCCAAATTAAGTAGGAAAGTTTCGGAGGTGTAATAATAGAGAGAGGTACAAGTACTGTTCATCCGTAGACACTTTGCTTTGTATATCCCTCCCTCTTGCCATTGGTTGGCCTGCATTTTAATACTGTGACATGAAGGGGGAACAGTTGGATGAATAAAAATGAGTGGTGTATTTTACTGGTGCACTAAAATGGGGATTCAACTTAAATCTTAACTCCTGTTTTCACTAAGAGAAATATTAAGTAACGGTTTATACTTCACTAATTTGGGTAGTTAAACTTCATCGTCTGTGTCAGTTTCATTTGTTCTCCCTCTACTTTGGACAACTTACTATATGCTTTCAGTATGGCCCGGAGAATAAAAAAACTGTAGAGGGCACTGACCAGAAAATTAGGGCCTAAGGGCAAGTTTAGCGAAACTTCAGCTAAAACAATGCATTGACTTCTACCTTCAATAGGAAAGGTACTGCTTAAAGGTTTGATACCGGACTTTGGATATATAGTTACAAGCCATTTTTTATCCTCAGAGTTCCTTGTTTGTCTTAAACTTAGTTTTAGTTGGAAGCAAAACGATGACCACAGAAACAACATGAATAACTTTCAAAACTTTATAGGGTACTTGGGAATTGGGATCACTTTTTGTTTTGTGACTATTTCTTTCTTAAATTTTAGTTCATGCTTTTTATCTTATTTTTTAAAAGTGACGTAAATTACTTATAACTCGTCTCACAAAACTGTACCAATTTTTAGAATTTGTAGAGCCATGTCTGGTATGCGCACATATGGAAGCACAACGTGTAACAACCAAGGATCTGAGTACTGAAAATGAACTAGTGCAATCCGAATCCTGACCTGCTACCCACGAGCCACGGAACTCGAAAGGGTTAGTTTAATATTGTGGACGTGCATCTGAATCTAAAATAATTACAAAATTTAAAGTACATAAATTAAATTTTATTTATTATAATTTAAACAATTTATAGTTCAGAGTACAATGTCTAAAAAGTACAGTACAAAGAAAATAAAAGTACACAGTCTTGGGGCATACCCCGGGTCAAGTACGTTGGCAACTAAAACTCTCCGGACGCCGTGTCAGATCACCGAACCCCGAGAGAAAATGTCGTACCTGAAAATAAAGGGGTAAACCTTATCTCATCGGCTCAGGAGGGGTCCCGCGGATCCCCACCATAAGTAACGACAATAACAATAGTAATAACAATAATAACAGTAACAACAACAGTTAACGGACGGAAAGAAAGTAAATATAACTAAGCTACCCACAAACCGCAAGATACCATGCACCCCGATGAACTACACTACTAGGTAGGTCACCCTCGCATCCTCACAGAAAACCCCCAACCCTCATGGTCGGAAACCGCGGCCTCAATGCTGGGAAAATCTTCAACCTCAGCCGACGAAGACCCACAACTACCTAGTTGGGATGCCACTACCTCGTCATTGTGAAAATGCTATCACACTTGGTGGGAGGGCTGCGACAATGATGTCGGTAACCTCCCTCAGATCAGCATGGTAGAAATCACACACACCACACGCTCTTACAGGCTTTAGATATGCACGGCCCCCTCACAATAACTGGACTAGCTGGGGTCTATACTCATCAACATGGTGTCCGAGCCCCCAACCATATGTGCACACACTAGACAGACTTCTCAACGTCTAGATCTTGAAAGACTACTTTTCCCCTAGCCCGGACTCAGGCTCCAGAGTAGGTGGACTCCTCAACGCTCTAGCTCTGAGAACGCAGACAAACTTCTCAACGTCTACGTACACAATAGCCCACGACAATTGGCTCGAAACCACCTCATGCGAAAGCCCTCACCTTAGTTGGACTCCTCACGTACTAGGACCACAACAAGGTCAAGTCTTAAAAGGCATGACCCACTCAGAATGGGGCTGCCACCTCACCCACTCACGCTTGGCCAACTCGACTCACATGTCGGCCTACCAACTCACACGCAAAGACCCACCATCGAAATTATAACCGAAACGGAAACCCCTGGTCACCAAACCGGCCTTGGCTACCACGATTTAAGACGCCATGAACACTGGATGGCCAGCTTCATGTTTATTTTTGACTATGAAAGTATTATTTTATATTTTTGAGATGAACATCGAGTTTTCGGGGCTGAAATGGCCAATCAAAATAGAGGTCGATCGACCTACCCCTTGGGTCGGTCGACTGCCTAGTTGGATCGATCGACCGATGTTGGTCCCCGGGGTAGACGAGCGGAGAAGAAGGGAGGTTGAATTGTCTCCCACACTAGGTGGCTAATTAAAAAGCTTCGCAGTGGAATTAATAACTTTTAACGTGATTGAAGAAATTAACTAAGTAAGGTAAACTTAGTTCTCTCAATCTCTCCGAGTTAAATAACTATGAAACACACTCATGAAAACTCAATAATCAAGGAGGATATAAACACTTGTCTGTAGCATCCTGAATTTCAAATATTTATATTACCATATTATTTAATTATTTTCTTAGCTCAGATTCTAAAAATTTTATTAAAAATATAGAAAAATATGTATTTTGTGTAAAATTTAATTTCTAGTAATTTTATCTTCAAGAAGGAACCTAGAATAAAAATGATTAAGGCCCAATTTCACAATTTAAGCTAAAAATCGTTGTTTTAAAAGACCAAACTACACATTCTTAATCGGACCTAAATTCTTGCCCGATTGGGCCCCGATTGGAACCAAACCCTAACCCAATAGTAGAGGTTCATTTTCCCTCCAAAAACCTAACTCTAGAGCCTTCTATTAGCGGCAGAGGCGACGGATTAGAATCCTCCCCAAAATTTTCGTCGTTTTTCCTCTTTGGACTCTCCACCCAAATTCGATCGCTTGAAGCATCCATAGCCTCTTTAAATAGAGGGCTTTCGACCCCCAGAAACCATATTTGCTCCGACGACTGGTGGCATAATCGATCGTGACCGGACGAGGGCGAATTTGGGCTTTCTAGGAGCGGCCAGATTAGGGTTCCGGCGACCCCCCTTTCTTCTTCCTCTTTCAAGCAATAAAAGATAGGTGTCTCTCAGGCTGAATTAAGAATTAATTATACCATCTTGTTCGTCTTTCCGAGCTCTTTCTCGTTATACCAAATTGTCGAAATTTCATGCATCATGTTGGTCTAATTTCATCGTTTACCCCGAGGTACACCCGAAGGGTTAACATCCATATTAATCCATTTTATGTTTAGTTAAATCACTTTAAACTTTAATCAAAGCATGTGATCTTAGGCACTCCTTCTACCACTTAATAAAATAAAGGCGCCATTTGGCCTTTTGCGAAAAAAAATGTGATCTTAGGCGTATTTTCATGCTCTTTCCAATGGTATCTGTTTGCCCAATTATTGTTCACCCTAACGTTTGCAATCGGAATTCAAACCATGGTGTGTCGAGGTTCACCATCGATGGGGACTTGGGTTGGTAAACGGTCTTACCAGGCACCGCTAGTAATATAGCGGTCACGCGATAGACCGCTTTCCCGCCCTATTTTTTCAAAAAAAATATTTTTATATACATCTAACGGTCGTACGATAGACCGCTTTCTAGTACTGGCGGTCTCCATGTAGACCATTTTTGGCCTCTGGCAGGGAGATTTTTAAAGCATGATTTATACGTTTTTACCTTGGTTAGCATGTTATTATGATCAGTAACTATGCAGAACGTAGTATTAACTAGGTATTATGAAATTATACGTTTATTTTCATTATTTACATGAAAAGTTCTTTGATAAGCACCGTTGGACAACTATGTGAATTAATAGAATAAACTTGGTTATCAACTTCGTGATCTTATACTTTGCCACTTATAAATTGCTTATATTATGATTCTGATATCATTGTTTGACAATCATGCCACTCCGGTAGAATTGACTAATCACACTGTTCACGTTTTTCCGTGTTTTATATAACCTCAATCTTGTAATAGTCGGGACTCTCCGTCGGATATTCCTTTCGTCAGACTAGGACAACTATTATGAGACCTCCGTAAGTCCCCGTGAGCCTGCAATTCCCACCAGGACGCCGGGCGGGTTGTACCCCAAAGACTAGAACCCACGGACTTGAGTTGTTTTACGTTTTGGGCCAGTCCAACATCTAGACTATTCTGAACCTCTAGCGGCCACCTTGAGACCACTAAGAGACCCTTCGCGGCCCAAGGTTAGACCACTAGTCATTTCTTGGCCTGGTTAGAAGTGGGCTTGGGTTAGTCAGTTTAATCTTAAACCCAGTCAATTCTGACCTGACCAAGTCCTCTCTATATATTGACTTTGGCTTCATGGGCTGACCTTTGGTTTGGACCCATGCTATCTCAAGTTGAATTGTGGACCTTCCTTCATCAAATTGAAAAGCTTGGTAGTACTCAACCCTATGCGGTCTAGGGCTAGACCGTTAATCTCGTCCTAACGGCCTAAGTAATGACCGCTAACATAGAGATTGAGCGTGTTTTTCCATGTTTTTGTTGTGATAGCAGTCGTATCAAGGGTAGCCTTGGACTGCGAAGTCTTGCTTTGATTCATGGTCACTTTGGACTCTCAAGTCATTTCCTTATGATATCTTATTCCAATTTCCTTTGGAATGTCTCTTGATCTTAGAGGTAAGTTCATAAGCTTAAACCTTGGAATTCTTGGCTATTTAATGTGGTGAATGTCTAGATTGAGATCTATGATCCAACCCTTCAATGCCAACGCATCATAAGGGCCCGGTCTGGTCCTGAGAGGAGCGTCTGAAAGTACTTGTCTCCCAGAGAGTTTGTAATGACAAGGTGTGACATTGCACCGAAGTGCATGACTAGCGTGATTGGTCTATGACATTTTACTTCACTCAATTACTTGTAATTTCTTGCGTGACATGACATGCGTGCTTGTTATGGCCAGTTCCATTATATCTTACTTGAAACCTCATGAAAGATTCTTGTTATGCAAGCAATCATTCCTACATGAGATCTATCTTTCTATTCTCTCATCTGTTATTTATCGCTTGCCATTTACTTATTGTTGTTCTTTTATCGTATTGTTATACATGCTAAAATGATTAATCACTTAAATTATGCCTGGTGATAGAGATATAAAATCCTACTGAGCTTGTTGCTCACCCCTACTTTCCAATCATTTCAGGTAGCATAGATGGGGACGTGCGCACCGATGGGGACGGGAACGAGTGATCTTGGAGCGAGCCTTTTAGTTTTATGTTGAGTTGATGCCTTAGTTAGATATCGGATCCTGTTAAGATCTGAGTCGATGTAATTCTTTACTTCGATTGATATAGAGTTAGAAAGTCCACAAGTTTTCGATTGTAATAAAGTACTTTTCTTCATTATTATCAATAAAATTGGTTATTTGGAATTATTAGCCCTGTTGTGTGATCTCTTGTGGCAATGAATGCTCTGATTGACATGAATAATATAACTGTTGCATTCCTATTTTCCACGTCGGGGCGTGACAGTTTTTGTGGTATCAGAGCCTAGATTTTCTTTAGACCCTAGGTTTTCTTTAGACTCGAGGTTTCTAGTGGTGTCATAGAACCCGTCACATTGGTAAAGTCAGGAATCTAACCCAGTGAGTTGGGTAGAGACTTGGGTTAAGCTAATTAACTAGCTCTAAGAATATATATATATAGTCAATAAAATATTCTCAATTAATTCTGGTTATATTGTAGGAATTTTCCCGCGATGGCAGCGGAACGTGCGCAGTGGCGAGATATGCAACTCACGGTGCAGGGCCTGGGCCTGACCCCGGCCTTACAATAGGTAGCTCAAGGCGGTGCACAGCACGGAGCGGGCAATCTACATCGGAACTTTCAAGGCTTGAATCCCTCACGTTTTAGTGGATCTTCAGGCCCAGACGAGGCTGAGAATTGGCTGAAGGAGACAGAGCATATCTTCAGGGTTATGCAATGTGGAGATCAGGATCGCGTCCTCTTGGCAACTTTTCAGCTAGAACGCGATGCACGCGCTTGGTGGGAAGCAGCAGAAGCCACGTTTGGTAATCGACGTGCAACATGGGATGAGTTTAAGGAGCTATTTAACAACAAGTATTTCTCGGATCGGGTGTAGGAGAAGAAGGCGGCGGAGTTCGCTACATTGAAGCTGGAGAGGGGAAATCTCACCGTCCGTACGGAGAGGCCAAATGAGGTCCAAACCGGACCGAAAAAGGTTCAACTCCTCAAAGTGGCAACCCTCGGGCCCACTTATTATGAAGCCCAAAAATTCACTCGGTACAAGCGCTTCCTAGGCGGCCTTCGGGTTGGGAAGTTTGAGCATCAGTCGATCGGGAAAGCTCCCTTGGAGCCCCCTATTCTTTGTCCCGACCCAGCACTTATCCCTTGGGAGATCACTCCTAAACAAGTGCCATTCGCTCGGGCTCACTAATGGAAGCTTAATGATTCAGCCGTTGTGAATCATTTAATGGCAGGAAGCTCAAGGGGACAAGGGAGACCAAGAGTCCGCGCGCCGTAAGGAGCCCGCATGAAGGACGTAACCCCCCTTGGAACCCCTCCGCTAACAGGGATCAATTCGCTCAACCGGACACTATTTAAACAGGACATGCCCAACTGCGACAAGAGAGCTTAAGCAAGCTTAAGCAAGCCCAAGTAAGCCTGAGCAGGAACCACTTCACCTTCTGGTGGAGAGGAGTCTCGTGCTCCCACTTTCCTCCCAATTCTCCTCTTCGCATCTGTGCTCTACTTACTACCTATGCTGACTTAAGCATCGGAGGGTCTCCCCCGGGGATCTATCCCTGGGCACCTCTGACTGGTTTCCCTTCTTACAGTTTATACTTCAAGGGTACGTTGTCATCTTCCTCCCTGCTCAGGAGCAGCGCGAGATCGCCCCTCTTCATCTTGCGCCGTCTGTGGGAAACGCACAAAGAGCCATCATGGTGCGAAGAAGTTCTGGCAGGAGGACTGCCGTCGATACGGGAAAAGCTCTGGTAACGGAGGAAGGCGCACCTTCCCTCCCCACGGAGCATTCCCCATCCGACAACCAAGCCAACGAGCTACCTCCATCGGTGGCGGGGGAACAACTTCCCGGCGGGAGCACCGACGCCCTCCAAACCCTCAACGTAAAACTAGATGTCCTCGTGGATCTCATGAGGGCCCAGGCGACCAGGGAGGAGAAGTCACAGCTCCCCAGGAAAAGCCCCCCACGTGGAGATGCCTCCCAGCATACTACTGGAGGCCGATTTATCCTCCGGGGGCAGCGGCTCATCCACAACGCGTCAGGAGGACCATCGCACGCCCCTCCCCCGGAGCAAGAAGCCACCTCAACCCCGAGGAGGGAGAAGACCGGAGCACGCAAATCGTTCCCGGACACCGAGGCCCCTGAGGAGCGTCGGGGCAGCATGCAAGCGCCCCCCCAGCCCCTCGGGACATCGACAACCGGAACTCTCTCTCCGACTGCGAGACTTCGAGAGGCATTTCACAGAGCAAGAGCAAATTCTCCGTGCCTTGTAGAAGACCTCTCCTGTGGAGGACGAGGAGCAATCCCCGTTCTCTGACTACATCCTGAAGGATCTCAGTTCTGACCTTCAAGTCGTACGACGGCCAGGGAGACCCAGTCGACCATTACGACAGCTTCGATGCCATGATGACCTTGCATGGGGCATCCGACGTGATCAAGTGCCAAGCGTTCGTGACCACTCTGGTTCAGGGTGCTCAGGCTTGGTTCAGAGCCCTCGCCCCCGGCAGCATCCACAACTTCAAGCAATTCGGCGAGTATTCAAAGAAAGCTTTGCCGGCAGCGGTCCGCCCCGGTCGGTGGCAGGATTACTGGCCCTCAAATAGGAACATGGGGAGAAGTTAAGGGCTTATATCAACCGATTCAAATCGAAACCCCTGCGCATCCCCCGCCTAGATGTGGCCTGTGCAATCACCGCCTTGACTGGGGGTACCCACGACGAGAACCTACGGCGCGAGCTAGTGCTTCATCCCCCTACTGTTGGGTGCGGATATAGAGATAAACGTAGATCCAGAGGGGGGTGAATGGATCTTCTTAAAACATTTTGCCCAGTTTAAAGATGTATAGAAATATGATGGCTTATTCAGTGGACAATTTCTCAAACACCAGAAATGCACGCCTAATCAACTATTAGGAAACATACAAATGGAAGCTATCTAGATGATTAGAAACAATCAATCTCACACGAAAAAATGTTCAAAAACACTGCACAAGATATTTTCGGTGGTTCGGTCAGCTGACCTACATCCACCCCACACTCCAATTAGAGTATGGCTTCCGCTGATACACAGCTTAAACAGCTGGGCCTCACAGCTTGCCTACAATCCGCTGACTAACAGCTTGCGCTGGGCCTTATAGCTTATGCCACCCGCTGACAAACAGCTTGCACTGGGCCTTACAGCTTATGCTATCCGCTGACAAACAGCTTGCCACTGATCCACAGCTTGGGGTACGAATCCCTACAACTGCTGAGCTTCACAGCTTGCTATCCAGAGGAATCCTCCTCTGCAACGCTGACACACAGCATCGAATAGAGTTTAAGAAGAAAACATGAAAAATAATAGCAACGGAACGCTGGAACTGAAACTTGATAGAATGAAGCTCACACAGGAGCAAGCTGGGTTGGATTTGATCCAAGGACCAGTTAGACAAAACTTCAGGAACTCTAGTCTCTTCTCTCGATCTTACTCCCTCTTCCTCTCTTCTTTTTCTCTATGTTTCTATTTCTGTCTCTGATCCTTCTTTTTTTTTCTTTTTCTCTCACTTTTTCTTCTTCTATTTTTTCTTTTTCATCATCTCTGTTTCTTTCACGAGCAGATTCTTATTTTTATATGAGCAACAGAAAGAGGGCATGTGGAGACCACATTTCCCGCCCAAGCTTTTCGTCCAGATCTGAGGACCAAGGCCACGTGGCTGCATCTGAGCGAACTACCCTCCACGTGTCATGAACATAGCTCAGTCTTTAGCCTTGGATCACGTGCCTTCCTTAGTCTCTACGAATAAGTGTCCTGTCAAAGTGTTAGACATTCGGTCAGCATAAGATGGTTAGACAATAATAGGAATTGCACAGACTTAAGATAGCACGAGAGCAAACGTTCACGAACTCAAGTATGCATGAGTTAGAACATGCACCAACTTTGTTATGCTGTAAGAGATTCATGCACAGACTCAGTTATGCACATGCGAGGACCTGCACATACGTTGACTATATGCAATGCAGGATATGCACGGACTTCAGTTTGCATGTGTGAAGACTTGCACGGACCTCGACTATATGCAATGCAGGATATGCATGGACTTCAGTTAGCGTGTGCGAAGACTTGCACAGACCTCGGCTATATGCAATGCAAGATATGCACGGACTTTCATATGAAGGACGTAGAACGTGCACCGACTATGTATAACATACATGAACACATGCATCGACTATGAATACATTGCACCAACCCTAAATGTGCAAACAACTAAGACGCATGCAGTCGTTATCTGCCAAAAAACGTGGTATGCACAGACCTGACTATGCACTGACTTCTTCAACCTATGCATGGACTATATGCATGCAGTCGTTATCTGCCAAATAACATGGTATGCACAGACCTGACTATGCACTGACTTCTTCAACCTATGCATAGACTATATGCAACAAACGCAAGGTACACAGACCTTGTATGTTGAATGTCTCGACTGTGCACAGACATACATTTTATATGAAAACAATCAAATGCAAACAAATTTATGCAATCCAATCTTCACATGACTCATAGATTGTCATCATTAAAACTAGGGTTCCAACAATCTCCCCCTTTTTGATGATGACAACTATAATTCATGTATGATTGAAACTAACATAGAATTTATTTGTTGACATGCATGACAAGGATAACATTCAACATAAAACATGCATTCAACACAAATATGCACTATGTAGAAGTTACATTTCTGTGTATAGTAAGAGAATACAGACCAGTGTCTGAGTGAACTATCTCATTCAGCATTTTTTACATCAGAAGCCTGAAAAATTGTCCATCATTATTTTTTACATCAGAAGCATGAAAAACTATCCATCAGTATTTTTTACATCAGAAGCTTGAAAAACTGTCCATCAGTAAACTGCAAGCTTTCATACATGACCACCTACCACCACAACTTTCATACATGACCATCTGCCACCACAATATATTCTCCCCCTTTGTCATTATCAAAAAAAATGGGGAATCCTTGGGAATCATTGACCTCTGTAACTCCCCCTGTCTCGAGGATGATGTGCAGAGCTGGAACCAGGGGTTGAAGATCTGTTCAGCACAGAGGTTTGAAGATTTCTCAAGGAGTCTAATAGGTCATCTAGCTTTTGATGTACTATATTCCCAAGTCTGTCCACTAGGGAGGTGGTAGAATCTTACTTTGTGAGATTTTGTTTAATACTCTTTGAGAGGGTCTCCAATTTAGACTGAACATCTTGAAATATGTTGATGACTTCAGGCTGACTGGCTGTAATATTGCTCAATGTATTCTTTATCAACTCAAATTCAATCTTCAGATCAAAAGTGTGGCTCAGAATTTGACCAAGCTTGGTGAAAGTTGAGAGTTGTGTATCTTGAATTTTGCTCACCATGTCACCAACTCTAGTACTGATTCCCATAAGAGATTCTAAGATCTCTCGGACTGCTGCATCAGTTTTTTGTTTGGCAGTCAAAAACTCAATCCCTTGGGTCTTCACAATTCTTTCCAAATGTTGCAATCGGGCATCTACTCCGTCCAGTTGAATGGTATTGAACAGAAACTATTTATTCATCAATTCATTTTGGTTCATTACTATCTCAGTCAGATTTGACAGCATCTGGGCAATATCAGACTCAGTACTAGGTCCAGGTGAACTAAATGTAGATGCACTAGACTCTGGAAATTCAGTATAGTATTCATGCTGTGGTTCAGGAGATGAAGTGGGTGGTATACCAAGATTAATCATTTCCCCAAGATAAGGTCCATATGAGGGAGCAGGAGCAAGAGACATTCTTGGATACGATTGAAATTGAGGAGCTGGTCCCATGACATACTCCTGTGTATCCTCTTCAGCAGCCCCTGGAACTTCTTGTGGAGGTTCTTCTTCTCTTGGTTGTTCACCCTCCTGATCATTGACAACTAACTTAGTAATTTCTTCATAAATTTTGTCAGTCTCTTCTATCACAATCTGTGTAACCATCTCAGACAGTAATCCTTCATCTACTTCAATTTCTTCTTCTCTTTCCTCTTCTACACCTTGTGTATCAGCCTCTTGTATTTCTGCTTCACGAGGTTGATCTTCCTCTTGTTCTTGCTGAACAAATTGCTGTTCCTGCTCAGATTGCACTCCAAATTTATCAAATAGCTCACTGATATTTTGATCCAGCTGTTGTACAATTTGAGCATCAGTTAAGTCCAATTCATAGATTTCTTGTTCTAGTTGAAGATCCTTAAGATTCTTCTCAGCAGTTTTATCAGTAGATTCTTGATCTTGGTCTTTTTCAGCTAACATAGGAAGAATTTCTTCTTGAGGAATTTGAGGAGGCTGTTCTGACACTATTTCCACATGAACTTTCCTCTTCTTCTTCAAAGGAGCATGCTTTTCTGAATTATCCTTTCTTTGAATTTTACCAGAAACACTCTCTGAGTCAGTATCTTTCAGCCTCAAGTAAGTTTTGATAAAATCCATGTTGTACACATTAACCTTTGGAATTTCATTTGAAGGCTCATTTTCTAAGGATATGTTTGCCTTCTTAAATATAGCAGTTAAATGAGCTGCATATGGCAAATGTCTTCTAGACTCTTTGCAAGTTCTCATTATCTGTATAATTGTTTCAGGTAGGCAAACTCTGATTCTCTTCAGCAGGCAATATAAAACAAATCTCTGAGTGTTGGTCAGTCTTCCTCTTCCTCCAACTTGTGGAGTGATCATAGCAGTAAGAATGTGATGCAGCAATCTCTTGAGAGGAGAGAAATTGTTTGCGTTGAACTGACCCAATTTTAACTGATTTTTATCTTGGGGATTCCCAGGCTCATCTGTGATAAGTGAGTATGCATCATGAAGATCATATGCAAACTTTCTTTCAGTTTCTCCTTCTTCTGGTATTCTAAATACTGTATGTAGGAGATGCTTAGAGACTTCAATCCCAGATCCCTTGACTTTAGAAAGTAGTTTTGCCTGATCCAAATCATACTTCAGATTCTGATAGAACTCAGCTATGAGTCTCGGATAGTATACTCTGTGCTTACCCAAAAAATTTATCCATTTCTGAACTTTAAAATTTTCAATCAACTCAGGAAATTTGTCAATCATTTTCTGATCATGAAAATCTACGTACCGTGGGAAAACTATCTTTCCAGCTTCCAGTGTTATTTTTGCATGTCTTGATGCTTCAGCTGAGATATCCTCTTCTTTGAGTACCTTTCTCTTACCTCGACCCTATGCCATCTTCAGCTTCTTTACTTTTGGTAGCGGCACATCAACCTTTGCTGACTCACGATCTTCTAGTGACTGTACCTCTATTTCCTTTCTCTTCCCCTTGGCACACTTATTCTGAACCGATTCAGAAGTTACTCCTTCTGCATGTAACTCTTTTGATCTTCACTTATAGCATTTGGTCACATCGGTCTCCAAGACTTGAGGAGATGAGGGTTGTTGCTCTTCCGTGACCTTCTTCTTCCCCTCACTCGTGGCGGATGGAGAGGACATGGTGGAAGCAATAAGAAGAGAAGGACGAGATGTAGAGAAGGAATGGACAAGATGAGAAGAGGGAAGGCTGGAGAGGCGAGCTTGCTTGCTGAACTCGAGAGAGGAGAACAAGAGAGTGGGAGGTCGCTTTGGCTTCAAAAGAGAAGGTATGATGGGTAAGGCAAGTAGGGTTACGTAAATACAAGAGACACTACCAACTTTACCAATATTCAATAGTTAATACCCAAACTACCCTTTACTTAAAATAAAATGCCTTTCTACGCAGAAATACGATTTTTGACATATGAGATTAAATCTTAAAACCATATTCTCCACAAGTTACCCCTGATAATCAATGGAAATGAGACAGCTTAATCAAGGAAATAACCCAGTCAAGGAGATCATTAATCTTACTAGGTCCCTTTTATTAGCCAATGACTGATTGAAAAAACCCAAATTTTTATATTGTCTAAATTTTATGAAGGAACCATAGGGTCAACCATGTTTTAATTAATCTTTTGCAAAAAGAGATTTTTGTTGAACATTCCAGTATAACTGCCCTTTTTTACTCAAGGAAACATGTTGATCAAACACCAGAGTCCCTGGTTACTCAGAGCAATTTACCTTTATGTTTCATAATTTTTTTTTGAACAGAGATAGCATTCATTATCATGACTTGACCTCTGAATTTCTTTGAGACAGATGATTAGTTTCTCAAATAATATGCCATTGCTCTGTCACACTCAATTTTTTATTTAATGGCATATTCCCTGGTCTTTTGTCAGAATTTTCTTTAGACATGACTTAAGGACCATATAAACCTTGGATTTTCTATCAGATTGGTTTATTACTAAGGACTTTCACATTTTTGAAGTCCTACTGAGCAATTTCCAATTTGGACTATTTAAGACCATTGAGGTATCTTACAGGGTTAATTATGAGAGCTTTTGGGATAAGATTTAATGATCATACACTAAAAATCACATCTCAGTTAAGATCAGTAATTTGTTATTAGTTCAGGGTGATCTTAGTAGTTAATTATTGAAAATAAGTAAAGGTGATAGTATTCAGATATTACTCCCCCTGACTAGCACATTCTATGAATTTCTTTGAAGATAGATGTGAATAAGGGAAGGAGACACAGAACAAAGTGATGTAGGTAAAGGCCATTCATGATCGAGATTGAGACTGAAGGCAAGATAGCACAAATCCAAGAACACAACTTGAATGACCATCATCATTAAACCACCCATCTCTATAAACCAGTAAACATTCAGCCTTCTGGGAAATCAGTGTATCCAAAAGCCCAAGTCACAACCAATTGACCTCTCATCTTAGATCAGACTCAAGCTAACTCCAAAGACAATATCACAACAACAGTACCTTGCAATTCATCAAACATAGGAAGCTAACTGTCTAAGCAGCAGGAAAACACTGACCAAAACATGTAATCGATCTCAGACAAGCACAGCTCCCCCTCAATATGTGCCGAAATTTCAAACAACCACTGTTTGATTTTCTTAAAGTACACAGATATGTATCAACATTATATGTATTCTACAGAAACATGTACAGACTCATTTCTATCATGACACACAGAAACTGCACCGACCTCATCTGGCACAAGGCAAGGGATGCACCGACTTGCATGCATGAAGCACAATACTTGCACAGACGTTATAACACTCTAGTTAAGCATGCACTGATGTTATATGCGAACACGTCTAACTGTGCACATATCAAGAGGTCATGCAGATGTATGCATCTACTTATTAACATGAAAGACTAACTTAAAGTCCAGCATGGAATTTGCATGAATTACATTCTCAATATGTATTACTCTTAAGAGAATATCATCAATCATCAAATTTGTTCTAATCAATCATGCAGCATTCCACATAGATTATTATTCAGACAAAAATTAACAAAATTGAAAAGTGGAATTTGACTGACCTTAGTGCCCTGAATTTATTGAGCCCCATTTTTATTTTATCTTCAGGAGCACACCTACAGTCAAAGAGTTATTTGAACAGTCTTGGACCCCAAGGATTCTTGGGTCCAACAAGATGAGTAGCACCCCACATTGATGCTCTCCAATTATTCCAGGAACAATTAAAAGTAATGTGACCTAATCTGCCACACTTATTGCATATAGGACATTTATGCATGAATACATGATTCTGAACTCTCCTAGATGCAAAATGGTTCATGTGAGCAGGACAGATTTTACTGTCTTTTAAAAATCAGCATTCAGATATAACATGCCCAAATCTTCCACAGTTAAAACAATTAACTCTCTGATTTTGAGATTTCTTCACATACTTCTTTGCATAACGGTTTCTGTAATTTTGATCTTCTTGTTTCTTTAAATAATAGTTATGCATGTAATGACCCTTTTTGCCACAATAAAAACATGCATCGGTGATATCTCCATCAGGCATTTTCACATATTTGTTTTGAACTGTATTGGTATGCTTGCATGCATCTAACTCATCATTTTCAAAAACTATGCAATCATCCATAACATGTCCTTTCCTACCGCAGCAGTGACATGAAACATTTCTTTTATTGTGAACATGCAATGTTGTGATAGATTTATTATTATTTGCATGTGCACATGAGTGTGTGTGAAAATCATTGACAACTTGCATAGAAGAATCAAAAGCAGATTTGGATTTATTTTAAATAACCTTCTTTTTCTATTTTTGAATCTTTTTCAGATTTTTAGTTGGATTTTCTATTTTCTGGGCAGTGAATTGGAAGACAGATGAGCTAGATGACTTTTCTTGTTCAGAACTTTTTACAAAAATAGTGAAGTTCCTTTTCATATCAATCTTCTTATTAATAGGATTAAAACCCAAGCCTTCTTTCTGAATATTCACATTTGACCCAAGAAATTTATTCAAGTTATCTTTTCCCTTAACAAACTTTGAAAGAGAATTTTTTAGATCTTCAATTTCAGCAAGCAAAGTGGCAACATCATTTTCACAGGAGATAACTTGTTGATGTAGACAATCATTGAGATTTTTCAAAGATTCATTTTCTTGTTGAAGTTTTATTTCATTGTTTGTTTCCTTTTCCTCCAAAACATATTTTCCTTTTTCAAAAGCCAGCCATCTTTCAGAAAAGATAGTGTTAAGAATTATCATCTTTTTGTTCTGTTCCTTTAAATAGCTATTCTCTTCAATCAATTTGTCTTGATATTCATCTGTCTCATTTTTCTGTTCAATCAATGATTCATTTTATTCTTTCAAGGATCTGATTAAGTTCTTCTGCATATTATCATCAGAATCAAGGTCTTTAATCAATTGTTTTAAGAAGGCACACTCATTACACGAATTTTCATCTTTAAGAGCTTCATTCTTAAGACTTTCATTTTCAAATTTCAATCTGTTTATTTCAGATCTTTCCCTTTTTATGTCTGATTTCAAATTTTCATTTTCAGCTTTCAAGCGAGTAACTTCAGAAATCATTTCTTTTTTAAGCTTTTTTTTTCCAGACTTGACTCTATCATATTTATCAACTAGATGTTCATTCAAGACAATCAGATCATCAAAACTGAAATTAACAGTTTCAGAATTTACCAGTGACGAAGCATCTTCCATTTGGTCATTGATTTCCTCTGTGACCATGAAGCACTTCACTTCTTCTTCACATCTGCTAGCTACAATCATATTGATGATTTCATAGGCACTGTAACATTCAAAGATACGAGGGAATTTGTCAGAGTTTATTGCCCTACTAGTTAATTCCAGGGCCTTCTGATTTTTAGAGAATTTTAGTCGGTCTGAAGGTTTCCATTGGGTTTTGTCATTTGGAACTTCGTACGGACTGTGTGCAATAATTATCCAGACATTTGGATTAAAATGCATCACATATTCTCTCAATCTATCAAGATAACTGTAAAAGCTCAATCCCTCAAATCTCAGAAGATCAGCCATGAGTATTAAACTCAGATTAAATCAGAAATCACAATGCAAAATAGATCAAACCAGATCGCACCACAACTAAGTGAAGGAACAGATCTGTAGGTCGTTGGACCCTCTGTGCAGACACCCGCTTTGATACCAATTGTTGGGTGCGGATATAGAGATAAACGGAGATCCAGAGGGGGGTGAATGGATCTTCTTAAAACATTTTACCCAGTTTAAAGATGTATAGAAATATGATGGCTTATTTAGTGGACAATTTCTCAAACACCAGAAATGCACGCCTAATCAACTATTAGGAAACATACAAACAGAAGCTATCTAGATGATTAGGAACAATCAATCTCACACGAAAAAGCATTCAAACACACTGCACAAGATATTTTAGGTGGTTCGGTCAGCTGACCTACATCCACCCCATACTCCAATCAGAGTATGGCTTCCGCTGATACACAGCTTAAACAGCTAGGCCTCACAGCTTGCCTACAATCCGCTGACTAACAGCTTGCTCTGGGCCTTACAGCTTATGCCACCCGCTGACAAACAACAAGCGCTGGGCCTTACAGCTTATGCCATCCGCTGATCCACAGCTTGCCGCTGATCCACAGCTTAGGGGACGAATCCCCACAACCGCTGAGCTTCACAGATTGCTATCCAGAAGAATCCTCCTCTGCAACGCTGACACACAGCTTCGAAAAGAGTTTAAGAAGAAAACAGGAAAAATAATAGCAACGGAATGCTGGAACTGAAACCTGATAGAATGAAGCTCACACAGGAGCAAGCTGGGTTGGATTTGATCCAAGGACCAGTTAGACAAAACTTCAGGAACTCTAGTCTCTTCTCTCGATCTTACTCCTTCTTCATCTCTTCTTTTTCTCTATGTTTCTATTTCTGTCTCTGATCCTTCTTTTTTTTCTTTTTCTCTCACTTTTTCTTCTTCTATTTTTTCTTTTTCATCATCTCTGTTTCTTTCACGAGCAGATTCTCATTTTTATATGAGCAGTAGAAAGAGGGCATGTGGAGACCACATTTCCCACCCAAGCTTTTCGTCCAGATCTGAGGACCAAGGCCACGTGGCTGCATCTGAGCGAACTACCCTCCACGTGTCATGAACATAGCTCAGTCTTCAGCCTTGGATCACGTGCCTTCCTTAGTCTCTACGAATAAGTGTCCTGTCAAAGTGTTAGACATTCAGTCAGCATAAGATGGTTAGACAATGATAGGAATTGCACAGACTTAAGATAGCACGAGAGCAAACGTGCACGGACTCAAGTATGCATGAGTTAGAACATGCACCGACTTTGTTATGCTGTAAGAGAGTCATGCACAGACTCAGTTATGCACATGCGAGGACCTGCACCGACCTTGACTATATGCAATGCAGGATATGCACGGACTTCAGTTAGCATGTGCGAAGACTTGCACGGACCTCGACAATATGCAATGCAGGATATGCACGGACTTCAGTTAGCATGTGCGAAGACTTGCACAGACCTCGGCTATATCCAATGCAAGATATGCACAGACTTTCATATGAAGGATGTAGAACATGCACCGACTATGTATAACATACATGAACACATGCATCGACTATGAATACATTGCACCAACCCTAAATGTGCAAACAACTAAGACGCATGCAGTCGTTATCTACCAAAAAACGTGGTATGCACAGACCTGACTATGCACTGACTTCTTCAACCTATGCATGTACTATATGCATGCAGTCGTTATCTGCCAAATAACGTGGTATGCACAGACCTGACTATGCACTGACTTCTTCAACCTATGCATGGACTATATGCAACAAACGCAAGGTACACAAACCTTGTATGCTGAAAGACTCAACTGTGCATAGACATACATTTTATATGAAAATGATCAAATGCAAACAAATTTATGCAATCCAATCTTTACATGACTCATATATTGTCATCATTAAAACTAGGGTTCCAACACCTACCTCCCTCGCCGAGCTAGTGACCTTGGCTCTGCGCCATGCCGAGTGCGAAGAAGTACTCAGCGCCTGCCGAGGCACAACCGGCTCGGGTCAGGAGGGAGACAAGAAGAGACCGTCTGAGCAAGGGACGGGACAAGGAAAGAGGCGGAACCAGGACAGAGATCGAAAAGAGTCGCCCTGGAAGTACGAGCGGTATACCCCACTTACCGCTTCCATCTATGAGATCTATGAAGACATCAAAGGCTCGAGTCTCCTCAACCAACCTGAGCCCATGAAGACCAAGCATCGCAATCGCCGCAAGCATTGCCTGTTCCACAGCGACCATGGGCATCACACCAGCGATTGCCATAAACTTCAAGATGAGATCAAGCGCCTCATCCGCCAGGGACACCTATCTCGGTATGTGTCCGGGCAAAAGGAAGACCGAGGCGCCGCTGAAGAGATTGATAATGCCCCCGGCGGAGTCCACATCAACGTCAGCGTGGGCGGGACGGCATCAGGTGGAGATAGCAGCCAAGGAAGAAAGCGTCACGCCGAGCGGGCAAGCTGAGCCTCTGCTGAGGCACCTGCGGCCCTGCCGGCTAGCGAACTACAGTCCCTGGTATTCTCTGACCAGGACCTGGAAGGGCTAACCACCCCGCACGATGATGCTCTCATTATATCAGCTATAATAAACCATTATAACGTGGATAGAATCTTAGTCGACAATGGTAGTGCCCCTGATGTATTGTCCTATGAATGTTTTCTCAAAATGGGAGAGAATCCATCTAAACTCCGCCCGATCCGAACCCCCCTCTGTGGGTTCAACGGCCAGGCTACTTATCCCGAGGGAGCACTGAGTCTGCCTGTTACTATCGGCACCCCACCCAAAACCGTTACGGTTATGGTAGACTTCATCGTGATTAAGGGGATGACGGCATACAACGCCATCTTCGGCCGAGGCATTCTCAGCCGAATGAAAGTGGTGCCCTCTACCTTTCACCAAAAGATGAAGTTCCCGACCAAAAATGGCGTGGGGGAAGTTCGAGGCAACCAGGCATTGGCTAGACAGTGCTATATAGTCTCAGTTGATGCCACTAGGCTGGAAGGGAAAAATAAAGGGATAAAGGGAGCCGAGGAGGGACCTGCAACATCTGAGCCTGGCGGCGAGTTGCTAACGGTCTTCCTTAACGGTGACCCGACCCTAGGAGTAAAAATTGGAGCCAAGCTCCCACTTGAGGAACAAGAGAAATATAAAGATTTCCTTGCGCAGTACATCCGAGTCTTTGCATGGTCTGATGAGCACCTTCTCGGGATCTCGGGAGACGTGGTGATGCACAAGCTTAACCTCGACCCGACAGCAAAGTCAGCACAACAGCGCAGGAGAAAGCACTCCCCACAGAAGCAAGTGGTCATCAAAGAGCAAATCATCAAGGGACAGAAGATTGGCCTCTTTCGCCCGGTTCTATACCCTACATGGCTCGCCAACGTCGTCCTGGTACCAAAAGCTTCTGGGAAATGGCGGATGTGCGTGGATTTCATCGATCTCAACCAGGATACCCTGAAGGACTGCTACCCACTATCGAGCGTCGATCAACTGGTCGATTCAACCTCTGGCAATGAGCTACTCAGCTTCCTGGACGCCTACTCCGGCTACCATCAGACTAGGATGGACCCGAGAGACATCGAGAAGACTGTCTTCATCACCGACTTCGGCGTACACTGCTACACCCGGATGCCGTTCGGGTTAAAGAACGCTGGAGCAACATATCAGAGATTGATCAACCACATTTTCGAAGGACAGCTCGGTCGGAACGTCGAGGCCTATGTTGATGATATGCTCGTCAAGACACCGAAGGCCAAGGACCACCTTGCCGACTTAGCCGAGACCTTCGACACTCTCCTGAAGCACAACATGAAGCTCAACCCCGCCAAGTGTGCCTTCGGATTCAGATTTGAGAAGTTCCTTGGCTTCCTGGTCACTCAGCGTGGAATCGAGGTCAACCCCGACAAGGTCCAAGCCATCTTGGACATGCGGCCACCCACCTGCATCAAGGACGTCCAGCGCCTTACGGGGCACATTGCTATGCTCAACCGTTTCATGTGTCGGGCGGCCGAACGTTGCCTACCCTTCTTCAAATTATTGAGGGGACCCAAAATGACATCTGCTACGTTTGCCTGGGACGAGGAATGTCAGAAGGCGTTTGCTGAACTCAAGGAATTCTTGACGTCGCCTCAGGTGCTGTCCAAACCAGTCTAAGGCGAAGCTCTACACCTCTACCTCTCAACAACCCCTTCTACTGTAAGCTCAGTCCTGGTCAGGAACGACGCAGGAGTCGAGAGACCCGTTAACTACGCCAACAAGGTGCTTAATGAGGCCGAAAGAAGGTATCCTGCAACTGAGAAACTCGTGCTAGCGTTGATTACCATGCCAAGCGCCTCCGACCCTACTTCCAAAAGCACTCCATCGTCGTATTGACCGGCGAACCCCTGAAGAAGATTCTCTTTCACCCTAAAGCCTCGGGACGCCTCGTCAAGTGGGCCATCATGCTCGGGGCCTACGATATCTCGTATCGCCCTTGCTCGGCTATTAAAGGATAGCCTCTCGCAGACTTCATCGCTGAAAGCACGATCCCAATTGAAGAAGCACTTCCACCAGCAACCAGGACTACCTGGGATCTGTTTGTCGACGGATCCTCCAATTCAACAAGAAGCGGCGCCGACATTATCCTCAAGTCCCCCGAAGGAGCAGAGCTACGGTACACCCTGAAGTTCAACTTCCAGGCATCCAACAACGCCTCCGAGTATGAAGCCGTTATCTCGGGAGCTAGGATGGCTCGAAGACTGGGGGCTGAACTAGTCAGGATCCACACTGACTCCCAATTGGTCGCTAGCCAAGTCAATGGTGAATACGAAGTTCGGGAAGGACAAATGGTCAAGTACCTCCAAGTGGTCAAGAGAATGGCCCAACTTTTCGAGAGCTTTGAGGTAGAATAGCCCGGGAGGAAAACTCCCGAGCGGACGCCCTCTCTCGACTGGCCTCCTCGCCCGACCCCGCCAGTACACGATCAGTCTTCCTCGAATAGCTCGGGCAACCGAGCATCGAATCCGATCTTATGACTATTGACCCGGCACCCTCAAGTGACTGGCGGACCCCCTACATATCCTGGCTCCAGGATTCTCAAGAGCCCACCGATCCTCGGGAGGCTCGAAAGCTCAAGTACCAAGCTCGGCGTTTCATCATGCTAGATGGTACCTTGTACCAAAGATCCCTCTCTGGTCCCCTCCTCAAGTGCATCAACACCGACGAAGCCAGTCGAGCGATTCAGGAAGTACATGAAGGCATCTGTGGAGCACACCAAGGAGGAAGATCACTCGCCAGGATCCTGCTATGGCAGGGTTACTGGTGGCCCACTCTCCAGTGCGACTGCTCGACCTACGTGCAGAAGTGTGATCGATGTCAGTGCTTCGACCACCTGATTCATCAGCCCGCCATGGAGCTCATCACCCTTGCCGAGCCGTACCCTTTCGCTCGGTGGGGGGTCGACAATCTGGGGCCGTTCCCTACGGCTCAAGCTCAGAAGAAGTTCGTCATCGTCGCCATCGACTATTTCACCAAATGGATCGAGGCCGAAGCCACCACCAGGATCACCGAATCAGTCGTATGGGGTTTTGTTTGGAAATTGATCATCTGTCGCTATGGTGTCCCCCGAGTAATTGTGAGCGATAACGGTCGGCAGTTTGATTCTCATTATTTCAGAGACAGATGTGCCGACCTAAACATTCACAACCACTTCACTTTGGTAGCCCACCCTCAGGCTAACGGACTGGTCGAGAATGCCAATAAGACTATCTTAAAAGGCATCAAAACTGAAGTCCCGCGATCAATGACACCCAAGAGGGGGGTGAATTGGGTGTTTACAAATTTTAAGGAAACTTTTGGCTTTTTCAAATATGTGATAAACACTAATTAGGAGGTTGAAAGTGGTTAAACAGATTCTCTCAAACTCTCCGTTTCCACACGAGCATGTAACGAAATAAAATAATCAAACCACACACATGCACAACCCAAACCATAATGCACAGCGATTTTAAGGTGGTTCGGATGCAACAGCGGCAATCCTACGTCCACCCCACACCAAACTCGGTGAGGCTTCACTCGGGATAAAACCCCAAATGGAGACGACGCTCCAAATACACACGCAGGACGATGCCTACCCACACACACGGGGATGCACCCCAACACACACACATACACGGAGACGAAGTCTCCAACACGATCCAACAAGCGGATCAACAAGACACACACACGCTGCGACAAGTGTAGCACTCCACACACACAAACACTAAGATCTACATAAAACCACACACACACGCAGATCTAAAAAGACCTACGCACACATGAATCAAAAATGACACGCACACACACGACCATGGATCCAACAACGATCCACACACACACAAGTTCGCAGTTTGTACAAAACACGAATATGAAGTTGAAACACAATAAGGAACAGTTTAGAATGCTCCTGATTTAGGCTCCCCCTGAGTGTATGCTCCGGATGTTTGCGTTGATTCCTTCTTTTCTTGAATGGCTTGAGACTCAGCTTGAATGGCCTTGTATTTGATGTAGATCTTCTTGCACGGAGTACTGTTCACTGCTACAGTACTTCTTTCATCTTTCACTTGGACAGCCTTCTCTTAAGCTTTTCTTGACACCATTGCTTGATTGGAACTCCTTGGCTTGAGAAGATGCTTGAATGGCTTCAGTTGATGCTAGAACGGCTTCGATCGGATGATGAACTTGTTGAAAGGAATGTTGTTCACGAACGTTGCAGCAATCTTCATTTGATAGCTTTCCTCTCGATCTCTCCTTGTTGATTTCTTGCTTCTTCAGTTCTTGGGAGGATGAAGGCTTCGAAATGGATCTTGAACCCTCAGCTATGGCTGAAGCTTTGCCCACGGATCACTATTCATGGCTACAATGATTCACCTCTTCCTTGAGCCACCTTGATCTCTCTCTCTTCGTTGATTTCTACTCTTGGAGTCTCTTTGGGTTTATGACCTCAAGGAGAGGTTTTATAACCCTTGGAAGGTCTATGGACAATCCCCAGACCAGATCCACTAAATCTGGAGGGTTTGGTGGCGTTGGGATTAAACAATAGCAAGAGGAAGGGCTTTCCTCGAAGTGACAAAAAGTCAACAAAATGGGCAGTTCGAGGCTGGCGGTCGACCGGCGGTCATGGGGCGGTCGACTGGAATTTTATAGGTTTCGAAGTTTTGGTTGCTGGGAAAACCGTTCGATCGGATGCCAAGGGGCGGTCGACCGCTACCTGCAGAATCTGGAATTTTTAGGCTCTGGCAATTCTGGTCGACCGGCCAAGGCGTGTAGGTCGACTGGAAAGACCTATACCTACAAAATTGAAGTGTTAGCTCAAAGAAACATGTTCATAATTCAAGGGCTTCATGTCCATATCAAATCCATGCATTTTGGGATTGGATTCACTTGGTTTATGCATTTGAAATGTCTAAACCATTTAAGCAATTCAAAATTTTGTTCCGGGGGCTCTGCCCCCGGAAACCGCCACAAGGGGCGTTGCCCCCTTGATCCTCGCAACCTGACCGCGCAGGTCGATCCGCGGGCGAGGGCGCACGATGGCCAGAAGGGTTTCATATTTAATATGCATGAATGAGGTGTATTAAGGAGAGGTATATGAGATACACATGGTGAGATCGATGCTAAGACAAGGTAAGAGTCTCACCAATGGTTCTTTGATAGTACATGACATATACCACCTGTTTTAGATTATAGAAGAGCAGGGTGAGTATCCACACGTATGGTTCATCAGGTGACTGCCATGAGTTTAGTCCTACAAGCAAGATAGCCAGGGTAAATACCATGCTTGTTCACATTAAAGAGGTTATGAAACCTCTTATCTTTTGTAAAACCAACATATGCAAACCAAGGATCAAGACCATGTAACCGTTGCCATTTGACATCTCAGCCATACATAAATAACAAGAGCATGAGCAATCAACCACAAGTTTAGTTATCATCACTTAATCACACATTAAGTTTAGTTATCATCAAAACCATAACTTAACAATCACAACAATCATCAAAACCATAACTCAACAAAAACTAGGCTCGGCAAAGCCAAGGGAAGCTGGCTCGAGGAATTGCCGAGCGTACTATGGTCGCACCGAACTACTCCGAGAACAGCTACTGGTGAAACACCTTTTCAGCTGGTGTATGGCACGGAAGCCGTAATTTCGTTGGAGGTCAGCAATCCCTCTCTCCGAGTCGTCCACTTCGATCCTGAGGTAAACGAGCAAAAATTACGAGAGAACCTCGACTTAGCGGACGAAATCTGAGAGAATGCAAGGATCCGAGCAACGGAATACCAACGATGCATTACTCGATACTACAACAGCAGAGTCCGAGACAGACCCTTCCAGCCAGGAGACTTCATCCTGAGGAAGGCCGAAGCATCTAGACCACTAGAGGCGGCGGGGAAGCTGGCCCGTACCTGGGAAGGTCCCTACCAAGTGGTCGAGAAGCTCGGGAAAGGAGCATACTGATTGTCCACCATGGAAGGAACATCCGTCCCTCGGTCGTGGAACGCAACAAATCTTCGCAAGTTCTACTTTTGAACATTTGGCAAGCATACACATGTAAGCAAAATAGAATAATCACCATTCTTCTCTTCTTATTAAACTTTGATGTACATCAAGAAGGCCGTAGCCGATATAGTATACATGTACAAAAAATTACATCCCCTGGTACTTTAACGCGAGCAGAACGCTCGGCCGACCTAGTAGGCGCTCCCACGTCCAGCCACTGACTCTACCTCGTGTAGAAACTGGCTCGGATAAGGGATCGCTGGCTTCGTTGGTTTGAGAAAGCTCGGAGGAAAAAGAAGAAGAGAGGAAGAAATACAAGTGAAGGCCTCCTCTCTGTTAACTCTTTGGAAGGCAGAGAGTGCAGGCACCCACCGAAAAGTGAAAGGGGAGGGAGAAAAAGAAAACGGCAGAGATGGACGAGGAGGCAGGGGAAGGCCCGGAAAGGAGGGAGCTTAATTAGCTCCCCTCCTCCTCGCGGGATGGTGTCGGTGGGTCAGGGATAGGAGTGCGACATGCTCCCGCATGACGAACCCTCTTCACGAGTGACCCCCGACTGACGAACCCTCTTCCAAAGCGAAATAACAGGAGCTTCCCTCCCACCGCCATCTGCATCATCATATTTTGAAACGCCTTCCATGCCCGCCAAGACTTACATCACAATGCTTCACGGAAGGGAAAAACCCCCAGGAATGGCCTTAAGCGATGAAAGGAAAAGGAGACGCCCGTCGGACCTTTTATAGTCCGAAGGGGAAGCTGACCGCTTTAAATGACTCTCCCCAAAATACGCTACCAAGGCTTTCCCTGAGTTGGTTACCTCATTTCCCGATATTCCTCCAACGGGACGCGCGAAGCGGAAGGTCATTAAGGGCGGTATGGAAAAATGGAAAGGTGCCAACGCCATGTCAGTTATTTGACAGATCGGCGCACACAAGATCTGCAGAAATCGGCACCTTCTTCAAACGACTACGGATACGGTAATCAAATCACACAAAAGCGGTAAGAAATAGTCAATTCAGCATTCAATACTACCGCAATTATAGTTTTTAAAAAGAGCGTCACCTGGCTACATATGAAAAAGAAAGGAAAAAGAAAAGAGCTATTACATCAGGCCTCGGGCCCATCTCCAAGCTCGGCAGACAAGGCTTCTTCGGCACCAGACGATCTGCCCCCAATGTTCTCGACGACGGTTGGCGCAGACACTGACCCCACCTGTGTGGGAACTGTCTCAGTCGTGTGCCCTCCCGAGGATGCTGGAGTTGGCGGTCGCTCGGACGGAACCGAACTCACCTCTTCGCTCGACGTATAGTGGGAAGAGTCAGTGGAGCCCCACTCCGAGTCACAGCTCTGACCGGAAGGAAAATCAAGTGAGGATGACTAGGCCTTTGCCTCCAGGATGGCCCGATCGTAGCCCTGGGAGAAGCCCTTCCGGAGTCCCCGTTGGTAGCCCGATTCGTAATAAGGAAAGGCCACCTGCTGGAGAGCTGCCTGGTAAGCCTCTGAGCACTTATGTTGCTCAAGTGCTTCCTTCCCAGCCAGCTCCGCCTTCCTATCGAGCTCAACTATCCACTGCTCGGACTCAGACAACCTTCTCTCGGTCTCGGACAACCTTCGCTCGGCCTCGGTCAGCGAATCCTCGACCACCCGAACTCGGTCCTCGAGCCCCTCTCGCTCGACCCTCCATTGGTCATCGCGCTCGACCTGGTTTCTACCCTCTGACTCCAGGAGCTCACTCTTCCGGTCGACCATGCAATGAGCCTGGGCCAGCTGCTCTGCCAAAGACCGAGCCTCCGCTTGGCTCGACTGCGCCAACACTCGGAGCGGAGTGATCTCTCGACGAAGGTCTTCAAGATCGAGGGTCAAACGCTCGACCTTCCGATCAAGCGCACCGCGGGCCCACGAAAGAGTCTCCCGCTCGAACTCCACCCGAGTGTACGCGTCAACCGCTTCAGCTCCCGGTTGGGCCAGAATCAACCCTCCCTCAATAATCTGCTCCAACAGCGAAGAGGGGGGACCCTTCCGGACTTTTTCTCGCAAGTCTCGAGAAGCTAAAGAATGACACGCCCGGTACAGAGAAGCCCGGACACTGAAGGTGCTGGTAGAAGGAGGGGAAGCTCTCACTGGAGCAGTCGGGACTGGGGCATCTCCCTCGGGCAATCCCATCCCAGGGGCCCCACCGGTCGGCTCGACGTGAGCATCCCCACTGCGTACCTCCCCTGTTTCGGTCGGCTGTGATCGAGTCGCCTCCTCCTGCGACCCTCCAGCCTCGACCTGCTGGGGACGGACCCCCTCATCTGGCGGCCCCTCTGCCATGCTCGGCGCCTCAGCATCGGCAGTGATCCCTCCTTCATCGGCCCCCTCTTGCTCAGTAGAAGGGAGAGCCGACAGGGAATCTCCACCAGACACACGGACTACCTCCTCCTTCCTCGCACGTCTCTTCTCAGCAGACTGAGCCTGCATCAAAAACCGTAACAGCTTGGCCACAGGATCCTTGCGCTTGATTCCCCGGCGCTTGAAATCGTCGTCCTGAGCTACCCGCTTGCCCTTATCCTGGGCACGGGACGAACCGTCCGAAACATGAAGGTCATCCGGAGCTGGCGTCTCGTCCAAGACGATGATCTGCAACTCGACCGACGGTGCCTCCTCTTTAACCACTCGCCTCATGTCTGAACCATAGAAAGCAGACTAAGAGCAGGAAGATCCCAACTCCGCAAGAAGGAAGACCAAGTTCTTGAACCCCTTACCTGTCGGCAACAGCACTCGAGCGAGGTAGCCCTCAATGTTGGAAGAAGTCAGCAAATCAGCAGTCTCCCGGTGATTCTGCTGAAGGATAGCGGCCTCCTCTTCCACCTCCGGAGAGAACACAATCTGCTTCGGAGGAATGTTCGAGTGGAAATTCAGCACCGTCGGGAAATTCCAGGCTACGCCAACCGCCAACGGGCCCACACAGAAATATTAGGTCTTCCACCCTTTGTGAGAAGAATGCTTCCCAGAGAGGGACACACAGCTCCTCCCCCGCCTTGCCTGAATATAGAAGAAGCCTCTCCCCGCATGAGCATGCTCCTTCAACTCAAAGAAGTAATGGAAAAGATCCTGCGAGGCGCGCACCCCACACTGGCCGCAAAGGAAAATGAAAGAAGAAGATGAAGGTATAAGAGTTGGAGACCAGCTGGATAGGAGCCAACCGGTAGAATCGAAGCAACTCGGCAACAAAGGGATGAAGGGGCAGACGAAAGCCACACTTCCAAGCCAGAAGAAAAGAGCAAAAGAGGCTAGAACGGGTGGACAGGCTAGACTCATGAGGCTCAGGTGGCAGGAATTGGAACCGCCAAGGTAACCTATAGCGACTCTCCAGCCGCTTCACCTCCGCCTCCCCCACCTCGCTACAGGACGGCTCCGGTGGTGTCAAGAAAACTATGGGGGTCTGTTCTCTCTGCCGCCCCTCAGCCTCAGAATGATGGTCCACCATGAGACAGAGAGAAGAAGAAGGGGAAAGCTCTAAGCCAGAGAACTTCGGAGAAGAAAGGGAGCTTACGAATCACCGCCTCAGGAAGCTCTTCTGGCTCCGACGGCTACAACGATTCTCCGATCCTCCGAAACTACTCTCACAGCGCGGGAGCCTCCCTCAGATATAACAACATAGAGAGGCAAAACCCTAAAACCCCACAGATAAAGGGACGCAAAATGCGCAATGCCTAAAAAACCCTGACGGGAGGCGGCGCGACGTCCGATCTCCCGAGGAGGGGCCTTCTCTTACTCATCATAACGAGCATATTTTCAAGGTGAGCTACGTCACATGGCCCCTACCAGAGAGATATCTTTACCCAACCAGTGCCACAGATAGTCCAGCCCAATTGCTACTCGTCCGAGCCTAATCTTGGCTCGGGAGTAGGAGGGGGACAAGTGGAGAGGGGAAATCTCACCGCCCGTACGGAGAGGCCAAATGAGGTCCAAATCGGACCGAACAAGACTCAACTTATCAAAGTGGCAGCCCTCGGGCCCACTTATTATGACGCCCAAAAATTCACTCTGTATAAGCGCTTCCTAAGCGGCCTTCGGGTTGGGAAGTCCGAGCATCAGTCGATCGGGAAAGATCCCTTGGAGCCCCCTATTCCTTGTCCTGACCCAGCACTTATCCCTCGGGAGATCACTCCTGAACAAGTGCCATTCGCTCGGGCTTACTGATGGAAGCTTAATGATTCAGTCGTTGCGAATCCTTTTATGGTAGGAAGCTCAAGGGGACAAGGGAGACCAAGAGTCCGCGCGCCGTAAGGAGCCCGCATGAAGGACATAACCCCCCCTGGAACCCCTCCGCTTACATGGATCAATTCGCTCAACCGGCCACTATTTAAACAGGACATGCCCAACTACAACAAGAGAGCTTAAGCACGCCCATGTAAGCCTGAGCAAGAACCACTTCACCTTCTGGTGGAGAGGAGTCTCGCGCTCCCACTTTCCTCCCAATTCTCCTCTTCGCATCTATGCTCTACTACCTGTGCTAACTTAAGCATCAGAGGGTCTTCCTCGGGGATCTATCCCTGGGCACCTCTGACTGGTTTCCCTTCTTACAGTTTATACTTCAAGGGTACGTGGTCATCTTCCTCCCCGCTCAGGAGCAGCACGAGATCGCCCCTCTTCAGAAGCAAAGAAATCTATCTGTTGTAGAGTATGAAGCACAGTTTGCTAGGCTGTCTAAGTATGCACCACATTTAGTATCCACGGAAAAGATGAAAGCCAAACGATTTCTAAATGGATTGAAGCTCTAGTACATTAATCAACTGGCACCTTTGGAGATCCATGTTTATGCAGAAGACACTTCAGAAATGACTGATCGGATAAGAGGTCGGGACAAGAAGAGGGAGCAGACTACCAGCTCTAGGAATTTTAAACACGTTAATGGCCAGAAGAGGCCCAATGGTGAGCCGAGTTTTTCAAAGAACAAGAAACCGAAAGAAAGTGGGAAGAAGGCAGGATCGACTGCTCCACCTAAAGCAGTTTGCAAGTATTGTGACCGCTCGGGTGACAAGATGGAAGAATGTTGGCGCAAGCTAGGTGCTTGTCTGAGATATGGTAGTAGGGACCACCGAATCCCTGAGTGCCCCCTTATTAATGAACGTGTGTCAACTGACGCACCACAAGGAAGCCAAAGGTGGCAGGGCAAACTTCAAGCCCTCTAAGAGGCAGAGACTGAGACCGAGGCTCCTGAGGAAGGAGTTATTGTCGAAGGTACCCTTACTATTCTTTCCAAGCCAGCATTTGTACTTTTCGACACAAAAGCCACTCATTCTTTTATATCTCTAAAATTTGCTAAGACTTTATCTGTGGAACCAGTATTATTGGATTCTCATCTTGTGATATCAACCCCTATTGGTTCGGGGACCAAGATTAAACATTATTACCCTTCTAGTGAAGTTTTGATTAATGATTGTAACTTATGTATTGATCTGGTATGCATGAAGATGAAAGATTATGATGTGATTCTAGGAGCAGATTGGTTAACTAGACATGGTGCTAATGTCCACTGTAAATCAGGAGTGGTATCTTTCGCTGGACGTCCTAGACTTTTCTTTTCTGGCTCTAGGCAATCTAAGTTTGTGCCGCTTATTTCGGCACTCCAGACAGATAAATTATTAAGGAAGGGGTGCATGGCATTCTTGGCTTTGATCTCTTTGAGTAATAAGAAGGAAGTAGAGTTGAAGGATATCTCGATTGTTCGAGATTTTTCGAAAGTGTTTCCTGAAGAATTCCCAGGTCTTTCCCCTAAGAGGGAGGTGGTTTTCTCCATTGATTTAATTCCTGGCGCTTCACCTGTTTCTAAGGCCTTCTATCGTATGTCCCCTGCTGAGTTAAGGGAATTGAAGAATAAGTTGATGGACTTGCTAGAAAAATGGTTTATTCACCCGAGTACTTCCCCGTGGGTTGCTCCGGTACTCTTCGTGAGAAAGAAGGATGGTTCGTTAAGGCTGTGTATTGATTATCATCAGTTGAACCAACTCACCGTGAAGAACAAGTATCCATTACCTAGGACCGATGAGCTATTTGATCAGATATCTGGAGCCCAGCATTTCTCGAAGATCAATCTCAGATCAAGATATCATCAGTTGAGGGTAAAAGACGAGGATATTTTTAAGACGGCATTCCATAGCAGGTATGGGCATTTTGAATTTGTTGTAATGCCATTTGGACTAACAAATGCTCCTGCAGCTTTCATGCAGCTGATGAACAATGTGTTCCGACCCTACTTAGATCAGTGGGTCGTAGTATTCATTGATGATAATTTAATATACTCAAAGAGCAAGGAGGAGCATGAAGAGCACTTGAGGATGGTGTTGCAAATCCTAAAGGATCATCAGTTATACGTCAAGTTCAGTAAATGTGAGTTCTGGTTTCAAGAGGTATCTTTTCTTGGGCATATTATCTCTAAAGATGGAATTTTAGTGGACCCTTCTAAAGTAGAGGTAGTATGTTATTGGGAAAGGCCTGTTAATGCAACTAAGATCAGGAGTTTCTTAGGCCTATCAGGTTATTATCGGAGGTTCATTAAAGACTTCTCCAAGATTACAGTACCCTTGACTAGGTTAACTCGTAAGCAAAATCGATTCGAGTGGTCAGAAGACTGCGAGAAAAGTTTTCGGACTTTGAAGGAATGTTGGACCACTGTCCCAATTTTGGCTTTGCCTTTTGGAGAAGGAGGTTTTGAAGTATATACTGATGCTTTAGGAATCGACTTAAGTTACGTTTTGATGCAACGAGGGAGAGTGATAGCTTATTCCTCTAGGCAGCTAAGGAAGCATAAAGAGAATTACCCTGTTCATGACTTGGAGCTAGCAGTAGTTGTGTTTGCTCTAAAGATTTGGAGGCATTACTTATATGGAGAAACTTTCACGGTATACTCAGATCATAAGAGCCTTAAGTATTTATTTTCTCAGAAGGAGTTGAACATGAGATAGAGAAGGTGGCTAGAGTACCTAAAGGATTTTGACTTCTCTATTGAATATCATCCCGGAAAAGGGAATATTGTAGCAGATGCTTTAAGCAGGAAGCCGATAGCTAGATTAGCAAGTTTGATGCTTCAAGAATGGAAGTTGCTAGAACAATTTGCAAGCTTAGATCTTAATGTCATAGAAAAGGAGGATCGGGTTATGGTTGCTCATATCCAGCTTTATTCGGAATTACTGGCAGAAATTAGGCAGCTACAGGATAATGACTCGTTACGAGTAGAGATTAAAGAGCAGATGGCTAGTCGACCAGATTTTTCGTTAGCTGATGATGGTAGATTGTTGTTTCACGGAAGAACTTGTGTTCCTGATTCTGCAGAAACGAAAAGAAAGATTCTCAAGGAAGCTCATAAGTCTAAGTATACTATTTATCCAGGAGCTACGAAGATGTATCGAGATCTGAAGAGAACCTTGTGGTGGCCGAACATGAAGAGAGAAGTGGCCGAATTTGTAAGCATGTGTTTAGTATGTCAGCAAGTCAAAGCTGAACATTTTAGGCCTGCTGGGAAATTAAAGCCCCTTGAAATACCACAATGGAAGTGGGAGAGTGTCGGTATGGATTTTATTACGGGTTTGCCCAGAACTCGTGGCAGCTTTGATGTAATTTGGGTGATTGTTGATCGTCTGACAAAGTCCGCGCACTTCTTACCTATTAAGTCTAAGTGGACTGTGGATGTGTTGGCTGCCCTGTACATGAAGGAAATAGTGAGGTTGCATGGAGTCCCTATATCCATCATATCCAACAGAGATCCCAGGTTTACCTCTCATTTTTGGAAAGGTCTGCAAGCATCGTTGGGAACTCGTTTGAACGTCAGTACTGCTTTTCACCCTCAAACTGACGGGCAGACTGAGAGAACAAATCAGATTGTCGAAGACATGTTGAGAGCTTGTACTATTGACTTTGGAGGAAGTTGGCATGAACATTTGCCTTTGATTGAGTTTGCTTACAACAACAGTTATCAATCCAGCATACAGATGGCACCATTTGAGGCTTTATATGGAAGAAGCTGTAGATCCCCTCTTTGTTGGGAAGAGGTCGGTGAGAAGGAATGGCTCAGACTAGATCTTGTTTCGGAGTCGTCTAAAAACATTCAGGTCATTAGAGATCGATTGAAGATTGCTCAGTCCAGGCAGAATGTCACGCCCCGAGCGCGGAAGATACCCGGAGACGCGTGACGAGTTTATATCGATCATGTCAATCAGAGTATTAGTGTATTCGACACCAAATCAGAGATGCGCAAGAGTAAAGATAACCCAATCCTTTATTCAATCACCACTTCAAAAGTACTTCTATTACAATTCACTTAATGAAAGTGCTAAGACCCAATAAAAGAAAAAGTACAATGGTTGACTTAAGAAATTTGAAAGATAAGACTAGTAGACGCTTGAATAGACGGAGAGCTCTACTCTTTTCACTCTTGACCTTCCCCGTCCGATTGAGTCTCGTCGTCGGACTTACCTGAAAAGTAGGGAAAACACTAGGTGAGCGAACGCTCAGTAGGAAATTTATATCTCAAGAACTAGCAATGGGTTTAAGTAATTACAATTTATCACATGTAAATGTAATATGGCTATGCATGTAGAAATAACTAATCAATAAAATAACACGTCGTGTAAAACATCCAAGCGAGTCTTAAACAAGAAATGTTCATGAGAGACTTTATAGATTATTGGCTATTTCACGCAAGTACTGTACCCGTGTCGGGCCACGCTAGTAAAGTCACGCAAGTCGAGTCACGTACGCAAGAAAGAGAGAGTGTGGAATGCCAAAGATCAAAAGAAAGAGTACTTCGGTGCAATGCTTAGACACCGTGATCATTACAACTCCCATGGGCACTAGTACTTTTGGGTGCTTCTCCTAGGACCAGATCGGGCCCTTATATGCACAGCATTAAAGATAGATTAGACATCCACGATAATTTATAGCCAATAAGGAGTTTCAAGAACAAGCTTTAATAGGATGATAAGATAAGATTTTTATGGAATTCAAGGGCAAGGCCCTTGAGTAAGGACATACTGGCGATAAAATTCACGCAAAGCATATAAACCATGACATGTCGATAAACTGGGTGGAATTGATTCCCTAACCGGGTACCATAACAAATAAGTGCCCATATGTAGATGGTCACTCTTTTTATATAGAATTGAGGTCCACAAGAACATCATATTAATGGCATGATGTCCTCATCCCATTAAGAATATTCTCATGATATCCACTTAGCATAACATGAGGGTCGGTATACCATGTTTCTTTAGAGTGACATGGCAAAATAGTGTAATAGGTTTTTATGGTACAACCAGCTCAATCGGCCTTGAGGGAATCCAAGGCTACGAGGAGACTTACGGAGGTCCCAATGACTAACTTGCTAGTCCAAAGGAACGGAATGTTCAATGGAGAGCTTGTATGTCACCGAGAGTTAGTGGGTAAACGATAAACCATTGGAAAACATGGGACTATATTCACGGACTAGAATATAGTGCCGATATATATATATATATATATATATATATATATATATATATATATATATATATATATACATATGAAACCCTCGGTTAACAATAACAGTGTAAAATAGTATCACAGGAAAATAGCGACTTAGCCTAAGTCACTACTTAATGAATTAACGCCTTTTACTGGGTCGTGTATTCATAATTTGACGGCTTTTCCAGTAGTCGTCCATTCTATATTTCTATTTTGCAGAAATTTCAATATTCTGGAATTTTAACAAAACGCGCCTTGGACAGGGGCGTTAACTTTAAATTAGCGCCCTTTAATGGGGCGTTAGATTCATAAGAGACGACCTTGGGAAGGTCGTTAATTAACTTTGGTTTTCAGGAACATGAACAGTAAAGGTATTTCATGATAATTACTTTGCAAGAAACAAAACTGGACAAGAAAAATAGCAAGATTGAGTAGGTAGGATCATGCATAATATTAGATTCGTGGTTACATAGATATTGAATTTTAAATATGGGTATTTATTGACTGTATGGAATTGACGACTCCTGGACAGGGCGTCATAACAAGAATTCGCGCCCTAGGTAGGGTCGCTTCTTTTGAAATTTCCCAGAAAACGTTGAAAAACGCAGTAAAACTATAGGCATGGATGACAGATGATAATATTAGGAATCTTAAACTAGTTTGGGCTACAGTTCTTGAGAAAACCTACCTGATGAATGTTCTGGTGAAGGAACGTGAAGAAGAATGATACTCTGTTCTAAACAGAGTTCTCCCGAAGCTTATGGAAACAGCTTCCTTCTTGGAGGAAGAGATCGTCTTGATGAAGAACCTCCCGTCCTTCAACTAGGCAGAAGAGTTACTACCTACGGCAGACTTCCTGCAGCAAAGACGATGAAGAACATCAATATTCTTCATGATTATGACCGAAGGCAAGGGAAGAAGAACAATACCTGTTCTTCACGCACGGCAGCAGCAGAGCTTTCCTTCGACCAAATAGCTTATTAGGGTTCGACAGGAAGGGTTATTTATAGGATTTTTGGAATCCCAATAGAGTTAGAATTCGATTGGAAGATATATTTCCTTGATAGAGTCCTTCTATATTTAATCAAACACGTACTAATCCTAAAACTTACCCTGGATAGTCTCTTGGTTCGAATGGAACACAAATGCAATTAACGCCTTAGGTTAGGGCGTGCATTTTAATTGACGTCTTGACCTGTACCGTTTCTTTTGTAATTCGCGCCCAAGAAGAGGGCGTTTCTTTCTCTTTCCTTTTATTCGTTTGAAATTTGACGGCCTTTGGTGTAGGCGTCACTTTTTTAATTAACGCCTCAGGTGAAGACGTTTCTTATTTAAATAGCGCCTTGTTGAGAGGCGTTATTTACATTTGACTTATTATTTATTCATTTTGGTTCTTATCATTTACTTACTTAATCTTTCTTGAAATCTTCCTTTCCTTTTACCAGGGTTGCTACACCCTCCCCCACTTAAAAGAATTTGGTCCCCAAATTCCATCACATATAAACGTGGAGAGTGTAGAATACATACCTTTTTAGAATAAGTCTGGGAATCGTTTCCTCATAGACTCCTCGGTCTCCCATGTGGCTTCGTGTTCTGAACATTTACTCCATTGCACTTTAACCATGGGAATAATTTTGTTCCTTAATGTTCGTACCTCGCGATCGAGGATCTTCATGGGCCTCTGTTCATAAGTGAGATTCCTTTGAATCACCAGGTCTCCATGATCAATGATATGTGACGGATCATGCACATATTTCTTCAACATTGATATGTGGAATACATTATGAACTTCGGACAATTGAGGAGGTAAAGCGACGCGGTAAGCAACCTCGCCAACTCTTTCTAGTATCTCAAAAGGTCCGATAAACCTTGGTGTAAGCTTGCCCTTAACACCAAATCTCCTTATTCCACGTCCAGGTGATATCTTGAGAAATACGTGATCTCCCACTTGGAATTCGAGATCCCTTCTTCGTGTATCAGCATAAGCCTTCTGTCTAGACTGAGCAACTTGAAGTCTTTCTCTAATCAACTGAATCTTTTCAGTGGTATCCCTTACCATGTCTGGACCTAATAGTTGTTTTTCGCCAACTTCGTCCCAGCACAAAGGCGATCGGCAACTCCTTCCGTATAAAGCTTCGAAAGGTGCCATTTGTATACTTGCCTGGTAGCTGTTATTGTATGCAAATTCAACCAAAGGCAAGTGATCATGCCAGCTTCCACCAAAATCAATGATGCAAGCTCTGAGCATATCTTCAACCACCTGATTAGTTCTCTCGGTCTGACCATCCGTTTGCGGATGAAAAGCTGTACTAAAGTTAAGTCTCGTCCCCAGTGAATGTTGTAAACCCTTCCAAAAGTGAGAAGTAAAACGGGGGTCTCTGTCAGACACGATTGAGACAGGTACTCCATGTAACCTGACTATCTCTTTAAGGTATAATGCAGCAAGAACATCAACTGACCATCGACCCTTGATTGGCAAGAAGTGTGCCGATTTGGTTCATCGGTCGATGATAACCCATATTCCGTCATATCCTCCTTTGAGTTGGACAGACCCATGATGAAGTCCATACCGATATCCTCCCACTTCCACTTGGGAATATCTAGAGGATGTAGCTTACCGGCAGGCTTTTGGTGTTCTGCCTTGACTTGTTGACATGTGAGACAGCGAGACACAAAATCCGCTATTTCTCTTTTCATATTGGGCCACCAAAAGGTCCTTTTCACATCTTGGTACATCTTAGTTGATCCTGGATGAATTGTATACCTTGATCTGTGAGCTTCATCTAAGATTTTCTTCTTTAGCTCTGGGTAGTTCGGTATACATGTTTTATTTCTGAACATCAATCTTCCATCTGGTGTTAATTTGAAATCAGTTGTTCTTCCATTTTGCCCTTGATTTCCACTAGTACGGGGTCACTACCTTGAAGTCCTTGTATTTCGGATAGCAAGTCTGGCTGTATGCTCATATGGGATAAGGTGACACACCTACTGTCCTTGTCCATGCTTATATTAAGTTTAGAGAATTGTTCTAGCAACTTCCACTCCTGAATCATACAATTTGCTAATATTGCTCTCGGCTTTCGACTGAGGGCATCGGCTACAGGATTACCCTTTCCAGGATGATATTGTATAGTGAAGTCGAAGTCCTTAAGATATTCTAGCCAACGTCTTTGCCTCATATTCAATTCCTTCTGAGAGAAGAGATACTTAAGACTCTTATGGTCAGAGTATACAATAAACTGCACTCCGTACAGATAATGTCTCCATATCTTTAGTGCAAATACTACCGCAGCCAATTCTAAATCATGAACTGGGTAGTTCTCCTCGTGCTTCTTCAATTGACGAGAAGAGTAGGCTATAACTTTCCCTTGTTGCATTAAAACACATCCGAGGCCAATGCCAGATGCATCGGTGTATATTTCGAATCTCTCGCCTTCAATTGGTAAAGCTAAAACCGGGGCAGTAGTTAGATGATCCTTGAGAGCTTGGAAGCTTCTTTCGCATTCCTTACTCCATTCATAACGTATCTCCTTGCGAGTTAGCCTAGTGAGTGGTACGGCTATCTTGGAGAAATCCTTGATGAATCGTCGATAGTAGCCCGCAAGACCCAAGAAACTACGGATCTCGCTAGCATTGGTCAGTTTTTCCCAATTCCTTACAGCTTCAACCTTTGATGGATCTACGGATAAACCATCTTTTGATATAACATGCCCCAAGAAAGCTACTTCTCCTAACCAAAATTCACATTTGTTGAGCTTTGCATATAACTGATTCGTCCTCAATATTTGTAATGCTATTCTCAAATGCTCCTCGTGCTCTTCCTTGGTCTTTGAATAAATCAGTATATCATCAATGAAAACCACTATGAATTGATCTAGATGAGGCCTGAATATACTATTCATCAACTGCATAAAGGCAGCAGGGCATTTGTTAGTCCAAAAGGCATAACAACAAATTCATAGTGCCCATACCTGCTTCTGAACGCGGTCTTATAAATGTCCTCATCTTTGATCCTTAGTTGGTGATATCCCGACCTGAGATCAATCTTTGAAAAATACATGGATCCAGATATTTGATCAAATAACTCATCGATTCTCGGCAGTGGATACTTGTTCTTGATAGTGAGATGATTCAACTGTCGATAGTCAATGCATAACCTCATGGATCCATCTTTCTTCTTTACAAATAGCACAGGTGCTCCCCACGGGGAAGTGCTTGGTCTAATAAATCCCTTCTTGAGAAGTTCCATCAATTGCTCCTTCAGCTCCTTGAGTTCGGCAGGGGACATCCTATATGGTGCCTTAGAAACTGGGCCAGCACCAGGGACCAAGTCGATGGTGAAGGCCACTTCTCTTTGTGGGGGTAATCCAGGCAAATCCTCCGGAAACACGTCCGGAAATTCTTGCACAACTGGGATGTCTTCTAGCTTAGTCTCCTTAATGGTGACAAAAGCAAGGAAAGATACACATCCTTTCCTTATTAGCTTGCTAGCTCGGAGAGCCGAAATAAGAGGTGACTTGCTCCGACTCTTAGGGCTAGAATAGACTAGTTCTGGAAAGTCCTTGAAAGTAACTTTGCTGTTACGGCAATCCACAGTTGCCTGATACTTAGATAACCAGTCTGCTCCCAATATGACATCATATTCCTTTAGGTCTAAACATATGAGGTTGATAGGAAGATTTCTTCCTTTTACCAAGACTTCACAGTTTTGATAATGGTGAGTAATATCGGTTTCGTTTCCGAGAGGAGTAGATAAAAATATTTTCATCCATTCCGGTTCCATAGGTAGTGGGTCAGCAAACTTCTTGGAAATAAAAGAATGTGATGCACCCGTATCAAATAAGACATGTGCATACTTGGAACAAACTTTCAGTGTACCTTCTACTAGTCCGCCTTCGTCTTGTTCCGCCTCCTTAATAGCTTGGAGACGAGCATTCTTTGTCACCGGGCGCCTTCCGTCACCGGCTTGATCATTGAGTAGGGGACAGTCGGGAATCCGATGATCACGGCTCCCACAACGGAGACACGCTCCAAGTTTCCTCCAACATTCTTCGGCCTTGTGCCCGGCCTTATCACAGTGCTTACATACCACCTTAAAAGGTGTAGTGGTGATGGAGAAAGGTTTGGTCTTCTTGAACTTTTGCTCCTGGAAGGAAGTACTCCCATTACTTGGCCTCTTCTTGAAATTGGGTTTGAAGGTGCCGGAGCTAGTAACATTCTCCTTCTTGTCTTTCCCACGGATCCTATCAGATAGTTCCGTGACATCTTCTAGTAATTGGGCTCGTCGAACCATCTCCGAATAGACTTGTATGCCCATCGGTGCCAGTTGTGTGATATATTGGGGCCTGAGCCCGTTAAGAAATCTTCGAGCTTTCATCTTCGCCGTACTAACTAAGTGTTTAGCGTACCGAGACAGCCTTGAGAATTGCGCTTCATATTCAGCCACCGACAAAGATCGTTGCTTAAGTGTGGCGAATTCAGCGGCTTTCTTCTCTTGAACTCGATCTGAGAAATATTTATTGTTGAAGTGTTCAACAAACTCCTCCCAAGTAACTTGTCCTTGATCTAATGTGGCTTCTACCGACTCCCACCAGCATCGGGCGTCTCTTTCTAGTTGAAATGTGGCTAACAGGACCTTCTCTTGGTCCGAACATTGCATGACTCTAAAAACACGTTCCGTTTCTCGGATCCAGTGCTCGGCATCATCTGGATCAGTGGATCCCATGTACTTAGGAGGGTTCATGTTCTTGAAGCTTTGGTGGAGACTTCCTGCTCCACGATGTGCACCTCCTTGTGCCACTTGTTGAAGTGCCTGGGTCATGCCTTGAAGAGTGCGTTGCATGTTGCGCCATTGAGCACGTTCGGTAGCCATTATCCTATAATTACAATAGCTATATTAGTATGTGATTGCGTTAAAAGGCTTTAATTCTATGTTGACTTTAACCCTTGGTTCTACCCAATCTCACTGGTTAGAGGTTCCGACTTATCCTTGGACTTGGGTTTCCTAGGAATTGAATAAACTTTGCTCTGATACCACAAAAACTGTCACGCCCTGAGCGCGGAAGATACTCGGAGACGCGTGACGAGTTTATATCGATCATGTCAATCTGAGTATTAGTGTATTCGACACCAAATTAGAGATGCGCAAGAGTAAAGATAACTCAATCCTTTATTCAATCACCACTTCAAAAGTACTTCTATTACAATTCACTTAATGAAAGTGCTAAGACCCAATAAAAGAAAAAGTACAATGGTTGACTTAAGAAATTTGAAAGATAAGACTAGTAGACGCTTGAATAGACGGAGAGCTCTACTCTCTTCACTCTTGACCTTCCCCGTCCGATTGAGTCTCGTCGTCGGACTTACCTGAAAAGTAGGGAAAACACTAGGTGAGCGAACGCTCAGTAGGAAATTTATATCTCAAGAACTAGCAATGGGTTTAAGTAATTACAATTTATCACATGTAAATGTAATATGGCTATGCATGTAGAAATAACTAATCAATAAAATAACACGTCGTGTAAAACATCCAAGCGAGTCTTAAACAAGAAATGTTCATGAGAGACTTTATAGATTATTGGCTATTTCACGCAAGTACTGTACCCGTGTCGGGCCACGCTAGTAAAGTCACGCAAGTCGAGTCACGTACGCAAGAAAGAGAGAGAGTGTGGAATGCCAAAGATCAAAAGAAAGAGTACTTCGGTGCAATGCTTAGACACCGTGATCATTACAACTCCCATGGGCACTAGTACTTTTGGGTGCTCCTCCCAGGACCAGATCGGGCCCTTATATGCACATCATTAAAGATAGATCTAGACATCCACGATAATTTATAGCCAATAAGGAGTTTCAAGAACAAGCTTTAATAGGATGATAAGATAAGATTTTTATGGAATTCAAGGGCAAGGCCCTTGAGTAAGGACATACTGGCGATAAAATTCACGCAAAGCATATAAACCATGACATGTCGATAAACTGGGTGGAATTGATTCCCTAACTGGGTACCATAACAAATAAGTGCCCATATGTAGATGGTCACTCTTTTTATATAGAATTGAGGTCCACAAGAACAGCATATTAATGGCATGATGTCCTCATCCCATTAAGAATATTCTCATGATATCCACTTAGCATAACATGAGGGTCGGTATACCATGTTTCTATAGAGTGACATGGCAAAATAGTGTAATAGGTTTTTATGGTACAACCAGCTCAATCGGCCTTGAGGAAATCCAAGGCTACGAGGAGACTTACGGAGGTCCCAATGACTAACTTGCTAGTCCAAAGGAACGGAATGTTCAATGGAGAGCTTGTATGTCACCGAGAGTTAGTGGGTAAACGATAAACCATTAGAAAATATGGGACTATATTCACGGACTGGAATATAGTGCCGATATATATATATATATATATATATATATATATATACATATGAAACCCTCGGTTAACAGTAACAGTGTAAAATAGTATCACAGGAAAATAGCGACTTAGCCTAAGTCACTACTTAATGAATTAACGCCTTTTACTGGGTCGTGTATTCATAATTTGATGGCTTTTCCAGCAGTCGTCCATTCTATATTTCTATTTTGCAGAAATTTCAATATTCTGGAATTTTAACAAAACGCGCCTTGGACAGGGGCGTTAACTTTAAATTAGCGCCCTTTAATGGGGCGTTAGATTCATAAGAGACGACCTTGGGAAGGTCGTTAATTAACTTTGGTTTTCAAGAACATGAACAGTAAAGGTATTTCATGATAATTACTTTGCAAGAAACAGAACTGGACAAGAAAAATAGCAAGATTGAGTAGGTAGGATCATGCATAATATTAGATTCGTGGTTACATAGATATTGAATTTTAAAGATGGGTATTTATTGACTGTATGGAATTGACGACTCCTGGACAGGGCGTCATAACAAGAATTCGCGCCCTAGGTAGGGTCGCTTCTTTTGAAATTTCCCAGAAAACGTTGAAAAACGCAGTAAAACTATAGGCATGGATGACAGATGATAATATTAGGAATCTTAAACTAGTTTGGGCTACAGTTCTTGAGAAAACCTACCTGATGAATGTTCTGGTGAAGGAACGTGAAGAAGAATGATACTCTGTTCTAAACAGAGTTCTCCCGAAGCTTATGGAAACAGCTTCCTTCTTGGAGGAAGAGATCGTCTTGATGAAGAACCTCCCGTCCTTCAACTAGGCAGAAGAGTTACTACTTACGGCAGACTTCCTGCAGCAAAGACGATGAAGAACATCAATATTCTTCATGATTATGACCGAAGGCAAGGGAAGAAGAACAATACCTGTTCTTCACGCACGGCAGCAGCAGAGCTTTCCTTCGACCAAATAGCTTATTAGGGTTCGACAGGAAGGGTTATTTATAGGATTTTTGGAATCCCAATAGAGTTAGAATTCGATTGGAAGATATATTTCCTTGATAGAGTCCTTCTATATTTAATCAAACACGTACTAATCCTAAAACTTACCCTGGATAGTCTCCTGGTTCGAATGGAACACAAATGCAATTAACGCCTTAGGTTAGGGCGTGCATTTTAATTGACGTCTTGACCTGTACCGTTTCTTTTGTAATTCGCGCCCAAGAAGAGGGCGTTTCTTTCTCTTTCCTTTTATTCGTTTGAAATTTGACGGCCTTTGGTGTAGGCGTCACTTTTTTAATTAACGCCTCAGGTGAAGACGTTTCTTATTTAAATAGCGCCTTGTTGAGAGGCGTTATTTACATTTGACATATTATTTATTCATTTTGGTTCTTATCATTTACTTACTTAATCTTTCTTGAAATCTTCCTTTCATTTTACCAGGGTTGCTACACAGAAGAGCTTTGCTGCTAATAGAAGAAGGGATTTGGAGTTTCAGGTCGGAGAGCATGTGTTTCTGAATGTTTCACCATCAAGAGGAATAAGAAGATTTGGAATTCGAGACAAGTTAAGTCCAAGATTTGTTGGCCCATTCGAAATCTTGGAGAGGATAGGCTAAGTTACCTATAAGTTGGCTTTCCCACCACAGTTATCAGGAATTCATAATGTGTTCCATGTGTCTATGCTACGGAAGTACGTATATGACCCTTCGCACAACATCCAATATGCTGATTTGGAATTGAAGGAAGATTTATCTTATGAAGAAAAGCCTGTCAAGATTTTGGACTACAAGCAGCAGCAACTCAAGAATCGATCCATTCCGATGGTCAAGGTCCAGTGGAGTCGGCGCGGAACTGAGGAGGCAACGTGGGAGTCCGAGGAAGCAATTAGAAAGTTGTATCCCGATTTGTCCTAAGGTTGGTTTTTAAATAGATTCGATGAATTTGGGGACCAAATTCCTTTAAGTGGGGGAGGGTGTAGCATCCTGAATTTCAAGTATTTATATCACCATATTATTCAATTATTTTCTTAGCACAGATTCTAAAATTTTTATTAAAAATATAGAAAAATATGTATTTTGTGTAAAATTTAATTTCCATCAATTTTATCTTCAGGAAAGAACCCATAATAAAATTGATTAAGGCCCAATTTCATAATTTAAGCTGAAAATCATTATTTTAAAAGACCAAACTACACATTCTTAATCGGACCTAAATTCTTGCCCGATTGGGCCTCGATTGGGACCAAACCCTAGCCCAATAGTAGAGGTTCATTTTCCCTCCAAAAACCATAACTCTAGAGCCTTCTATTGGCGGCGGCGACGACGAATTAGAATCCTCCCCGAACTTTTCACCGTTTTTCCTCTTTGGACTCTCCACCCAAATTCAATCGCTTGAAGCATCCATAGCCTCTTTAAATAGAGGGCTTTCGACCCCCTGAAACCATATTTGCTCAGGCGGCTGGTGGCGTGATCGATCGTGACCGGACGAGGGTGAATTTGGGTGTTCTAGGAGCGGCCGGATTAGGGTTCCGACGACCCCCCTTTTTTCTTCCTCTTTCAAGCGATAAAAGGTAGGTGTCTCTCAGGCTGAAAAAAGAATTAATTATACCATCTTGTTCGTCTTTCCGAGATCTTTCTTGTGATACCAAATTGCCTAAATTTCATGCATCATGTTGGTCTAATTTCATCGTTTACCCCGAGGTACACCCGAAGGGTTAACATCCATATTAATCCATTTTATGTTTAGTTAAATCACTTTAAACTTTAATCAAAGCATGTGATCTTAGGCGTATTTTCATGCTCTTTCCAATGGTATCTGTTTGCCGAATTATTGTTCACCCTAACGCTTGCAATCAAAATTCAAATAATGGTATGTCAAGGTTCACCGTCGATGGGGACTCGGGTTGGTAAACGGTCTTACCAGGGACCGCTACTCATATAGCGGTCGCGCGATAGACAACTTTCCAGCCCTATTTTTTTTAAATATTTTATTTACATCTAACGGTCGTACGATAGACCGCTTTCTAGTACTGGCGGTCTCCATATAGACCATTTTTGGCCTCTGGCAGGGAGATTTTTAAAGCTTGATTTATGCGTTTTTACCTTGGTTAGCATGTTATTATGATGAGTAACTATGCAGAACGTAGTATTAACTAGGTATCATGAAATTATACGTTTATTTTTATTATTTACATGAAAAGTTCTTTGATAAGCACCACTGGACAACTATGTGAATTAATAGAATAAACTTGGTTATCAACTTTGTGATCTTATACTTTGCTACTTATAAATTGCTTATATTATGTTTCTGATATCATTGTTTGACAGCCATGCCACTCCGGTGGAATTGACTGACCGCACCGTTCATGTTTTTCCGTGTTTTATATAACCTCAATCTTGTAATAGTCGGGACTCTCCGCCAGATATTCCTTTCGTCGGACTAGGACCACTACTATGTGACCTCCGTAAGTCCCCGTGAGCCTGGGATTCCCACCAGGATGTCGGGCGGGTTGTACCCCAAAGACCAGAACCCACGGACTTGAGTTGTTTTACGTTTTGGGCCAGTCCAACATCCGGACTATTCTGAACCTCAAGCGGCCACCTTGAGACCGCTAAGCGCCCCTTCGCGGCCCAGGGTTAGATCGCTAGTCGTTTCTTGGCTTGGTTAGAAGTGGGCTTGGGTTAGTCAGTTTAATCATGAACCCAGTCAATTCTGACCTGACCAAGTCCTCTCTATTGACTTTGGCTTCATGGGCTGACCTCTAGTTTGGACCCATGGTGTCTCAGGTTGAATTGTGGACCTTCCTTCGTCAAATTGAAAATCCTGGTAGTACTCAACCCTACGCGGTCTAGGGCTAGACCGTTAATCTCATCCTAGCGGCCCAGGTAATGACCGCTAACGTTGAGATTGAGCATGTTTTTCCGTGTTTTTTTTTGTGATAGCAGTCGTATCAAGGGTAGCCTTGGACTGTGAAGTCTTGCTTTGATTCATGGTCACTTTGGACTCTCAAGTCATTTCCTTATGATATCTTATTCCAATTTCTTTGGAATGTCTCTTGATCTTAGAGGTAAGTTCATAAGCTTAAACCTTGGAATTCTTGGCCATTTAATGTGGTGAATGTCTAGATTGAGATCTATGATCCAACCCTTCAATGTCAACGCATCATAAGGGCCCGGTCTGGTCCTGGGAGGAGCGCCCAAAAGTACTTGTGACTCGGGGAGTTTGTAATGATAAGGTGTGGCATTGCACCGAAGTGCATGACTAGCGTGATTGGTCTATGACATTCTACTTCACTCAATTACTTGCAATTTCTTGCGTGACATGACGTGCGTGCTTGTTATGGCCAGTTCCATTGTATCTTACTTGAAACCTCGTGAAAGATTCTTGTTATGCAGGCAATTATTCCTACATGAGATCTGTCCTTCTATTCTCCCATCTGTTATTTATCGCTTGCCATTTACTTATTGTTGTTCTTTTATCATATTGTTATACATGCTAAAATGATTAATCACTTAAATTGTGCCTGGTGATAGAGATATAAAATCCAACTAACTTGTTGCTCACCCCTACTTTCCAATCTTTTCAGGTAGCACGGATGAGGACGTGCGCACCGATGGGGATGGGAACGAGTGATCTTGGAGCGAGCCTTTTAGTTTTATGTTGAGTTGATGCCTTAGTTAGATATCGAGTCGATGTAATTCTTTTCTTTGATTGATATGGAGTTAGAAAGTCCACAAGTTATCTATTGTAATAAAGTACTTTTCTTCATTATTATCAATAAAGTTGGTTATTTGGAATAATTAGCCCTGTTGTGTGATCTCTTGTGGCAATGAATGCTCTGATTGATATGAATGATATAACTGCTGCGTTCCGATTTTCCGTGTCGGGGCATGACATTAATTCTCCACTCCAAAAGATCAAGTTCATATCACAATGAATTTAGACACATGAATGATCACCGTGAAACCAAATCTTCCAAGATTGATGTGAGTATTGAAAAACCACGTATATCTTGGTATCTATTGCAATGTGAGAACACATATCAACCATATTCTACCAAGATTCACAAAAGCCATTCCATTTGCATTCTAGGCCACAAAGATCACAATAAGAATATGCATGAACATGTAAGTGAGTATAGGCTAGCTTAAAGAGTTTTATGTGAAAGGCTCAACCAAAACTCACTATTATGACTTTTTACATCTCTTGAAAAGTATGCATGGGATGCATTCATGAACATTACAAAAGACCTATTGAAACTACATTCCATAAATGCCATTCTCCACAATTATGACAAAGTTCAAATCATCATGTATCTAGCCAATAGAACCATTATCATACCAACTTCCACTTAGTTATGCATGACGATCTTGAACATGTGACTAGCCTCAAAAGTCTAAAGTAAAAATATTCATTAAACACATTATGCACATTGACTTGAATTTCCAAAGCCGAATGTTCATGAATCCATACAATGAGTATGCATCATAAAAGTCACACTCATCAAATTTCAAGTTAATAGGTTGAGTATATTTCAAGCCCAAAAACCTTATGAGCAAAATGCATGAAAATACCCAACGATGACTTTGAAAACCTATTTGATGAAATGCATGAAACATGGAAGGAGTCAGCACAATATGACGAGTGAGTCAACTCCCCTTTAGAAGACGAACTTCATTGATGTACTCCATTGAGTTCCAAGCATGAACCATAGATTTTGATCCTGCAAGCCAAGATAAATATAGCATGAGTTCCTTAAACAACAATCATTCATATGACTCTCAAGTGTGAACCTTGAAGTCATTCTTCAACTCATCAAAACAAGATGCAAACATGTTGCTCAATGAAACACATACACATACAAGCACACTCGTTTTGATATCATTAAAACCAAACATCAAACATCAACTAGGGGATGTAATAATCTCCCCCTTTTTGATGATGACAAAATGATGTGTGTGATAGAATAGTTTTTCAAACATCTTTATGAAAGACCAAGCATTAAGCGTTAAGCATTAACATTAACATTGAGCACATACACCAATTCTCCCTCAAAATAACTCTTTCTCATTTAGCACAAACCATAAAGCATTCATAAAGCATTGAGCACACACCCAAACCATTCTCCCCCTTTTTATCATCTACAAAATGATAGGGGTGTTATATGACATGATATGAACATGTTAAGCCAGAAGATATGATACCAATCCGAGTACCAATTGATGCTAACTAAAGACCCAGAGATATGCAATTTCAAATCTTGAAGAGTTGGCCCCGAAGATATGCTAATTGATAGCAATTCTTATTTCAAATGTTACTAATCGTTGTTGGAAGAACTCATTTTAGCATTTATGTAACATGAAGTGTTCAAAATGATGCATTTCAAAATATGCACTATATGCATGTTGAAATGCCAAATACGCAAGAGTGCAAACCATGAGTTTCATCTTTAAAATGCTGAGAATGTGCAAGATATGTAGCTATACACATTGTGACTTTCATCTTTCAAATGCAAAGTTTATGCTCAAAATTAGACCAAAGGGGAATGCATGAATATGCAAGCACACAAGCACAACCATCATGCACACAAACATTACATATAGTAACTCCCCCTAAATGAGGCACGGGTTAATGAAGAAGCAAGTGATTCAAATTCAACATGTAAAACATGAAGCATATCTAAAAGAGTTTTGCATACACAACTAGAAGTACTTCATATACTATGAATGTAGGCAAATTCATAGTATACATTCATTACAAATATACCCATATGTGAAATGTGATGCATGAACAATGAGCTTCAAAATATATAGATATTCAGATTTTCTAAAGAACACTAGAATGTAATCTCCTCTCTACACTTTCATTTTAGATTCTCGACTTTCAGTAGCTTCGCACAACCCCTATTTTATTTCTTTTAAAAGACTTCACCGTTCGGCACGAGTTTTCTTATATGTCTCAATGGGGATTCCCGGCTACTTGGATAAGTCACGGATGTTGATTTTTGCTTTACCTTTCGACGCGAGTTTCCTCATTTATTTCAGTGGGGATTCTCGGCTACTCGGTTCCACATTCCACTTATTGAATTTTACGGGGTAGGTAACTTTTTCCTCACGATTACTCTTTAATATCCATGTAGAGATTCAAGTTCCCTTTAAAGTGTTGGAAGGAATTTCTCAAATCCTTATCAATGTAAGTCATTAATTTTGTGCAAAATTGTGGGGGTAATAGTTTTGTTTTACATGTATAAAATGAATTTAAAAAAACACGGCTATGACTCCCCCTAAATGTATGGACGGTCGGAATCAAATCCTCCCCCTTAGTGTATGACATATATCACATATGAATGAGATCACTGCATTTTTATTTAGGAAGGACGTGAGACCTTAGAGCAATCAAGAAAAGGTTTCATAAGCTAAATACATACACGCATGCAAGGATTTAGGAAACATTCATGCAAGCACTCATGAATCAAGATATGCAATGAGACTCATATTCATAATGCATGCAGAATATGTGATTGATATGCAAAAGATGCCAATGCATTCTTTTTATGCAGATTTTTAATTTTTGTGCATTCTTGAATATTCAAGCAAGCATGGAACCAATGAATTCAGAAGTTGATTTTTTCATTGAATCTTGAACTGATCATGAACATTTTATTTCAGATTTTATCATGAAGAACCATTTTCCTTAGAACCCAAATGTTCAACCATGATCATTCAAAGATAAAATTGCATGAGACATAAGCTTCAGTTTGAACATTATATGCCCTACATGTGTGAATATGAAAAAATACATTTTGATGCACATAATCAAGTGTCCAACAGATTTCGCACAAAATTTGACACATGCGCAAGACAAGTGTTTGAACATCTATTAACAAGAAGATATTTTTGAACATGTCAAACAACTTATCAATTTTGCAAAGTAATCACACATGGTCACCATTCAATACCAATTGATGTATTAGTGATCAAGCAATTCCACAGTTCAGAATTTTGCCTTTTTAAAATAAGAAAATTTTTCAGATTCAATTTGAAAGCACATGCAAATCAAAGGCAAATCGATTTCATTCAAAATACATGAATCCTCATAAGCCAACTAAATTAAAATTTTGAATATTGGTACAAGGTGGAGGTCTTGATCCGAAGATCCAACTCACACATAGTGACAGTTTCCTGACAGACTTAATCTGTCATTTCACATATCACCATTTGATATACCAAATATTCATTCAATGAAAGCAAGTATGCCTTGTGAAGAGATCAGAATATGAAATGAAAACCACAACAACATAACATACCAAAACATCAAAACCACCAAATTCGACAATGAGAGAAGCAAAGTTGGGATTTTACCATTCGAGTGTGCCTTGTTCCTTTTTATTGGAACTCATTTCATTCTTTATTTACCTCAAGGCACACTTCTATCAAAACCAACTCATTGACAGATTTTGGCACCTAAGTCTTCTTGGGTCCCTGAAGGTTAGAAGCATTTCCACAAAAAGCTCCTCCTTCCTTTCTCCTTTTCTTGACCTACAAGATAGAAAGATATTAGCCCTTGGAGATAAATCTCCCAAATTCGTAGGTCTAGTATATATAGGAACAAGAGACATGAAAAGACCCATATACCCTTCATAAAACCTTTAGAAAATCCTTTTAACATATGTATAACAACCCTAGGGCAAAAGGGTAAGATTAGAGCACAAATTGATTGGGTTTAGATGGGTTTCGGATTCACGTTTTTGGGGTTCGCCGTAATCGATCGATCGGAGCATTGGGGTCAGTCGACCTAAAATTTACAGAGCTGAAACCAGTCAACTTTGTAAATTTTGGTTGACCGAAATCCCAGGGGCGGTCGACCGAAATCTGCTTCAGTCCAGATTTCATCAGTTCAGTCCAATGAATTAAAACCTAGTGAAAGACTGAAAATGTTAGATGATAAAGAACAAACAGCCAAGTAGTCCTTGGTATTAAACAATGTATAAACACATCCTAACCTCTTCTATCAAGATCAAAAACTCCAAATGTAAACTTACCATTTTTCTCTCAAAAACATACATATGCAAAATGCCAAGTTCTCACCATGATTTATGATACCTTTGAATATGGGACTTGCATTGCTTTTTAAACCAGTAAAACAAGCCATTTGAGTTGTTTATCAAAGAAGCAAATGAAGAGAAATATGTTAGAACTTAAGCCCAATAGTTCTAAGTGATAAATGCATGAAGTACATAGTTGAAAACCCATGTTCAAGGTGTACATGGACACTTGGAAAGCATGATCATCCTAAACGTAGGATGTAGTGCCCCAGAATTTATATAAATAATTTCTGGTTATTTATGGAATTTTCTGGAAATTATTAGGAATTTATAAGGGCTAAATAGATTAATAAATAGATTATTGAATTTATAAATGGGTTATAAGGCCCAATGGTGTTAAATAATTAGCCCAGCCTATTCAATTTAGACCCAAAAGGTTTAAGGACCAAACCCATTAAGTTTAGCCCATATTCTAGAAGGTTATTTAGCCTATTCACGAATTTTAAGGATAAATACTATTTTTATAAATAATTATATAGATAAAATGAATAAAAGAGTTTTATTAAATTGAAACTCAGCACACGTTGAATGTAACGGTCTATCGGGCGACCGCTACAGTGATGTAATGCACCTAGACACGACCGTTACACCCTGCTGATTTCGTAAGTTGAAGAACTTATGAAAAGATTGGATCTTTGGGATCCTATCTGTAAGAGACCAAATTAGGAGAACATGTAAGGTTACTAGGGACTCTTAGGGATCAGGTTTTGGCCAACTAAGGACTCTAGAATCGATCTAATCCTTGAACCCTAGCCAAATCTCTATAAATAGAACCCAGTTTTGAACTGAGCGACCCTTACTTTTGGCTCGTGAAGAATCAAGATAAGGAGATAGAATTTCGGGTAAGTTCTTTAGAACTTTTTGTTTATAGTACTAAGGTATAACAACTCTCAAAATTTCATGTTAGGAGATCAAGTAACCAAGGAGATAAGGGCTTCTAAAGTCGTTGATTCTGTCATGGCAACCCAGGATTCAGAGCAAAGGATCACTGAAGATCAAGGAATTAGGACGCCTAAACGAGGTAATTAGAGTTTGGTGTTTTAGAACTTTTTGTTCCCCTTAGATTAATCTTCTTACCCTCCAAATTTCACCTCTTTAGGTCAAGGGATTGGAGAGTTAGGGCAATGTGAGGTTGCTGAAAAACTATAGGAAGAAGAGAACTAGGGCGTGACTTGAAGACCCAAATTGGAAGTATTAAGCCCAGTAAAAAGGTAGGTCATCTCATGAACAGCAAAAAGATCTCGTTAGGGATAAAAACCCTCTGATTTGACTTGATTTCATGCATTATAGATTGTGAATTTCATGTTTTAGTAAGCTCATACATGCATGCATACCTTTAGCCTAACCAAAGATAAAAGATGTCATCTTGTTCATTCACTGCGACCTATGCATATATATGGCCTTTACTTCGTTCATCAGGACTAGACTAGTTAGTGATTATGATTCTTCTTACATGGACATAGTTTCTTATCTTTTCTGTCAGCAGAAGCTCTGACGGATGAGGGTAGGACCGTCACATGACTGTAACGGCCTTACGATAAGCCGTCACACTATCTGTTGTATTTAAATTAATCTGTTGTCTCTGACGCACCATAGCAGGAGCGTTATAATACTGTAACGGCCCCTTGACAAACCGTCACAGGGACTTTAACGTGCCTATTCTAGACCGTTAGAACACTATTTTCTGTCAACTCGAGACAAAATGGAAATTAGTCAAGTCTACTTATAGATAAGCCTAGTTATCTATGTTTTGACATGATATCATGACTTTGAGTTTATTAATTGATTCAGGATAGGAATTGCATGATTACAAGCACTTTAAGTTATTTTGAGTTATGTTAATTTCATTGGCTAAAACTTTATAGTTTGTATTTAATTTATGATTTCAAATGATGTATTGACGGAGTTTATCATGGTTTTACACCGTTTCATAGTCTTTTCTATCTATAGAGCCATTTTTCTTAAGTAAATGGCATATATTCCGGTATATGGCCATTAGTTCACACTTTGCACTATAGGAACATTATCTTGAACATGAGGACCTCTCTATTGGATATTCCTTCCAATAGACTAGGAAATCTTATTTCAAGGCCTCCGTAATTCTCCGCGAGCCTAGGATTCCCACTAGGACGCTGAGTTGGTTGTACCATGAAAGCCCAATCATTAGAAAATACTAACGATGGTTTCTGATTTTGGAGATGTAACATATCAATGTTGGACCGTCAGGCTCGTCTAACGGCCCAATGAACGACCGTCACATTGTACTGAGTCTAATTTCTTGTTTCGGGATTCAGACCATTGTAATGGCCCAATACTGGAGCGTCACGTTATGTAACGGCCCAATATAAAACCGTCACAGTTCTTGAGTACATTAACCGAAGGTTTGACCAAAGGGTTGATATTCTAAAGTTCCTAGATGGATTATTGATGATCTAGGACTTGTCATATTGTCCAAAGAAACTTAATTTAAATTATGAAAGTTAAGAAATGTATCGTTATGTTGCCGAATTATTTCCATGAGCATAACATATTATAAGTCATTCTTGATCTCTCATATTCTAAATTGAAGCGTTCAATCATTGATTATTGTTATCATGAACTTATTGAACTTATTACATTCTTGGCCATACTTTATTGTTACATGCGTGGGAATAGCTTGATTTATACTTGAAGATGCGATTGAGCACTGATTGTGTTCAAGGGCTCTATGCTAGTCCCCTTGGCTGATTACCAGAAACATACTATTATAAACCATAGGGTATGATGCTACTGGTGTCGCATTGCGTCGGGAGTACTTTCTTTATAAATAAGTGAAAATCCATGGCACGACATGACTTTCTTGCTTGATTGCTTGATATTCCACAGAAATTCACGAAGTACTTGCTAATAAGCAAAAGATGCTGGAGTGATGATTATGTGGCTTGCTAGTACATTCTCGAGACGTTCTTGTTCATGAAAGGCCATATCATGTTCTTATGACATTCTTGCTAGTTCTTACTTGCTCATTCTATCATCTTTGTTACTTTGGTTATTCACATGATTGATCGCATTTCGCATGATTTTACCTTATTCTCCTTGAGCTAAAAAGCTAATTACTTAAATATTGCTAATTATGTTGATGCGAAGATACCTATTGGGTAAGTGTCCTCATTACCTATTTCCATTCTTTTCAGGATATGGAAGTGAGTTGGATTTGGAATATTCAAGTAGCAGGTCCGAGAGCGAATGAAAGTCATATCAAATTGAGAGTGAAGACTTAAGAAGTCTACATTGTTTAGATTGAGTCTATGTAATTTTCTATTTCTTGAGTCTAGTGGAGTGGAAAAAGGATGAAAAGGTTATTGTACTTGAATACTTGATTATTAATGAAATAAAGTTAGAGTTTGAGTAATTATTGTGCGATTGCATTCTTATGTGTGATTGCCTTGCGCTCTAATCGTTCTTGCTTGCAAGAGACTTAGCATGCCGGCTGTTTGCGTTCCTCGAGCGAGTCTTCCGCTGTAATAAAAGCTCGGGGCGTGACAGTTAAGTTAGTATCAGAGCCTAAGTCTCAGGACTTAGGGAGAAGAATCATGTCATAGGATAAGTCCAAGGTTTAAGGACCCCTACCTATGAACTAAGGAAGAAATTCCCATACCATGTGAGAATTGGGTAGAGCCCAGGATAAGATAGTTAATTAGCTTTAAGATTTATTTTCTTCCGAATTCCATGAGAAATAACAAGTTATTATATTTCTCTCAGGTACCTTATTATTACCATGGCTCATCGCGTAGATTGGAATGGCATGCAACAAACAGTTGCCGGCCTTACTCAGGCATTACAAACCATGGCGCAAGCTGGCGCAGGGGCAAGGGCTGGTGACTTACATCGCAATTTCTGGAGTTTAAACCCTCCGCGTTTCTATGGTTCTTCTAATCCAGACGAAGCAGAGAACTGGATTGATGAGATGAACCGTATCTTTGACGTCATCCAATGCACCGATCAAGAGAAGGTGCGTCTTGTAACTTTCCAACTCAACAAGGATGCCCGTACATGGTGGAAGTCGGTTCCGGCACCTCCGGCCAATGCACCTCATACGTGGGATGGTTTTCTCACCTTGTTCCGTGCTAAGTATTTCTTTGAGCATGTGAAAGAAAGAAAGGCTATGGAGTTCGCCTCTCTTCGACAAGGAATGATGACAGTGGCAGAATATGAAGTTCAATTGTCAAGGCTAGCACCTTATGCACCACATCTAATCAGTACCGATCTATTGAAGGCTAATCGATTTATGGACGGGTTACGGCCTGATTTCATTCAGCAGCTCGGGACCCAAAACATCCGTACTTATGCGAAATGGTTCAGCGGGCATACTTATGTGAAAGGACCTTAGAAAAGGTCGAGAAATTGAAGGGGAAAGGAGAAGAGTCCAACCGACGATCTGATCGGCGTTATAAGAAAGAAAGGTTCAGTATCACGGAGCCTCACAAAAGCGTGATAGTAAGAAGCGATCCAGGAGCGGGAACGGTGGAAGTTCTCAGAAGAATAAGAAGATTAAGGAGGAGGAACAAGTCGCCACGGCTTGCACTTTTTGCGAAAAGTTCGGCCACTCGGCTGAAGAGTGCTGGAAGCGTCTTGGCGCTTGTTTACGCTGTGGAAGTAGGGAGCATCGCATGCCGGATTGCCCCCTTATGAAAGACCAGCCATCTGGTGGTGGACGCAGGAGGCAGGCTCGCCTCAATGCCGTTTTAGAAGAAGAGGAAGCGCCCAGGGATGGTGGGCTTATGGAAGGTACTCTTCAAATTTGCTCTCATCCTGCATTTGTGCTATTTGATACTGGTGCCTCTCATTCTTTTATCTCCACTACTTTCGCAAAAACATTACCAATTGTATCAGTTCCCTTACCTTCAGATCTTGCTATTACCACACCCTTAGGTTCTGGAACAAAGCTTACCGACTATTATCCTGATAGCGAAGTGATAGTAGAAGGTCATAATCTCCCCGCAAACTTAGTATGCCTTAACATGAAAGGTTATGATGCCATTTTAGGGGTAGATTGGCTTGTAGATCATGATGCTTATATCAATTGCAGAAATAGGATTATATCCTTCCAAAAATCAGGTCTTCCAAGATTCTCTTTCCTTGGCATCAAATACAAGAAACACCCCACTATCATATCTTCTCTTCACGCTTGCAAACTCATCTCGCAAGGATGTGAAGCTTTTCTTGCTTCTGTCATTGTTACGAATCCAAGGAAATCATCATAGCAGACATCCCTATTGTAAATGAGTTCTCAGATGTATTCCCATCGAATTACCCAGTTTACCGCCCGAAAGGGAAGTGAACTTCACTATTGAACTCATTCTAGGAGCAGCACCTGTTTCTATAGCCCCTTACAGGATGTCCCCCACAGAACTCAAGGAACTAAAGAGACAGTTGCAGGAACTACTAGACAAGGGTTTTATTAGACCTAGCACATCCCCTTGGGGTGCGCCAGTTCTTTTTGTCAAGAAGAAGGATGGCTCTCTCAGGCTATGCATCGACTACCGGCGACTGAATCAACTTACAATAAAAAAAAGTATCCGTTGCCGCGTATTGATGAGCTCTTCGATCAACTTTCGGGAGCAGAGTATTTTCTCAAGATAGACCTCAGATCAGGTTATCATCAGCTTAGAATTAAAGAAGAAGACATCTATAAATCGGCTTTTCGGAGTCGTTATGGCCACTATGAATTCGTGGTAATGCCGTTCGGGTTAACTAATGCCCCAGCAGCATTTATGCAACTTATGAACAATATTTTTCAACCATATCTGGACCAGTTCATCGTTGTCTTCATTGATGACATCTTGATATATTCCAAGACAAAAGAGGAACATGAAGAACATCTGAGGATAGCTTTGCAAACACTTAGGGAACATAAACTTTATGCCAAGCTTAACAAATGTGAATTCTGGCTCAAAGAAGTTTCATTCCTAGGCAACATTATTTCCAAGGAAGTATCGCTGTGGATCCTTCGAAAGTGGAAGCTGTCAGAAATTGGAGCCGGCCAACGACTGTATCAGAAGTAAGAAGCTTTCTGGGTCTAGCTGGTTACTATAGGAGATTCATTAAGGACTTCTCAAAGATTACAGTCCCTTTAACTAGACTCACAAGAAAAGAAAATCCTTTTGTCTGGTCAGAGGAATGTGAAAAGAGTTTTCAAACGCTTAAGAATCATCTTACTACAGCACCTATTTTAGCACTACCGGTAGAAGGTGGTGGATTCGAAGTATATACGGATGCATCTGGCATTGGCCTTGGGTGCGTCCTCATGCAAGATGGAAAGGTAATCTGTTATTCCTCAAGACAATTGAAACGTCACGAGAAAAATTATCCCGTGCATGATTTAGAACTAGCAGCTGTTATCTTCGCCTTGAAAATTTGGCGTCATTATCTCTATGAGAGAAGTTCACGGTCTATTCGGACCACAAAAGCTTGAAATACTTATTTTCTCAAAAGGAGTTAAATATGAGGCAGAGGAGATGGTTAGAATATCTCAAAGACTTTGATTTTGCTATTCAATATCATCTTGGCAAGGCAATGCTGTAGCAGATGCACTCAGCAGAAAACAATAGGTATGCTATCAAGTCTTATGATTAGTATGACTAACCTTATTCCTCAATTTGCTCAGTTGAACTTAGATTGACATGAGGAGAAGATTGTTTCATAGCTAATATCGAGCTCAACCTACATTGATAGAGGATCTGGCCAAGCTGCAAAATGATTATCCCGTACTACTAGAGATTAAATCCAATATTGAACAAAGACCGGATTTCTCTGTTTCCAATGACGGAAGATTGCTATTCAAGGGCCAAGTGTGTGTACCGGATCGCGAGGATACGAAGAAATTGATCCTAGAAGAAGCACATAATTCCAAGTACACCATTCACCCAGGTGGTACAAAGATGTATCAAGATCTTAAAAGAAATTTCTGGTGGCCCAATATGAAGAGAGAAATAGCTGATTTCGTGTCCCGTTGTCTCACCTGCCAACAAGTAAAAGCAGAGCATTTTAGACCCGCAGGTAAATTACATCCCTTAAATATTCTTGAATGGAAATGGGAGAGTATAGGGATGGATTTCATCATGGGTTTACCTAAGACTAGAGGAGGACACGATGGTATATCGGTAATCATAGACCGATTGACAAAGTCTGCACATTTTCTACCCATAAAAAGTCGATGGTCTGTGGATATTCTAGCAGCATTATACATAAAAGAAATTATCAAATTACATGGTGTCCCTATCACAATTATATCTGATAGAGATCCCCGATTCACATCATAATTCTGGAAGGGTCTACAACACTCATTAAGGACTAGATTGAATTTTAGTACATCATTTCACCCACAAACTGATGGTCAGACTGAAAGAACAAATCAAGTGGTAGAAGATATGCTCAGGGCTTGTGCTATTGACTTTGGAGGAAGTTGGCATGATCACTTGCCTCTGGTAGAATTTGCATATAACAACAGTTATCAGGCCAGCATACAGATGGCACCCTTTGAAGCTTTATATGGAAAAAGCTGTAGATCACCAATATGTTGGAACGAAATAGGGAAAAGCAATTCTAGGCCCCGACATTATAAGGGATTCTTCAGAGAAGATTAAGCTCATTCAAGAAAGAATGAAGATGGCGCAAGATAGGCAAAATCTTATGCTGATAATCGAAGGCGCGACTTGGAGTTTCAGGTTGGAGATCATGTGTATCTAAAGGTTTCTCCGGTCGTGGTATTCGAAGATTTGGCATTAAAGGAAAGCTAACTCCAAGATTCATTGGCCCATTTGAAATTCTTGAAAGGGTCGGTGAAGTGGCTTATAGACTGGCTTTACCTCCACAATTAGCAGGAGTTCATGACGTATTCCACGTCTCTATGCTGAAAAAGTATGTATATGATCCTGACCATGTTATCACTTATGATAATTTGGAGATTCAGAAGGATATGACGTACGAGCAAACACCAATAAAGATTCTGGAACGAGAAGTGCGTCAACTAAGGAATAAAGTTATTCCTATGGTCAAGATACAATGAAGAAAACATGGCCATATGAAGCAACATGGGAAACCGAAGAAGCTATGCGGAAAAGATTCCCAGAATTATTCAACTGTAAGTACACTCTCCACAATCATGTATTGAATTTGGGACCAAATTCTTTTAAGTGGGGGAGGGTGTAGTGCCCCAGAATTTATATAAATAATTTTGGTTATTTATGGAATTTCTTGAATTTATTAGAATTTATAAGGGCTAAATAGATTAATAAATGGATTATTGAACTAATAAATGGGTTATAAGGCCCAATGGTGTTAAATAAATAGCCTAGCCTATTCAATTAAGACCCAAAAGGTTTAAGGACCTAGCCCATTAAGTTTAGCCCATATTCTAGAAGGTTATTTAGCCTATTCACGAATTTTAAGGATAAATACTATTTTTATAGATAATTATATAGATAAAATGAATAAAAGAGTTTTATTAAATTGAAACTCTGCACACGTTGAATGTAACGGTCTATCGTGCGACCGCCACATGTACGTAACGCACCTAGACACGACCGTTACACCCTGCTGATTCCGTAAGTTGAAGAACTTGCAAAAAGATTGAACTTTGGGATCCTATCTACTAGAGACCTAATTAGAGAACATGTAAGGTTGCTAAGGACTCTTAGGGATCAGGTTTTGACCAACTAAGGACTCTAGAATCGATCTAATCCTCAAACCCTAGCCAAATCCCTATAAATAGAACCCAGTTCTGAACTGAGCGACCCTTACTTTTTGCTCATGAAGAATCAAGGTAAGGAGATAGAATTTCGGGTAAGTTCTTTAGAACTTTTTGTTTATAATACTTTAGACTAATAGCTCTCAAAATTTCATGCTAGGAGACCAACTACACAAGGAGTTAGGACCTTCCCAAGTTGCTGGTTCCATCACATCAACTCAGGAAACTGTACAACAGGGCGCTGAAGATCAGGAAATTAGAGTGCCTAAACGAGGTAATTAGAATTAGATGCTTTAGAACTTTTTGTTCCCAATAGATTAATCTTCTAACCTCAAATTTCACCTCTTTAGGTCAAGGGATTGGAGAGTTAGGGCAACGTGAAGTTGCTGAAAAACTACAGGAAGAAGAGAACTAGGGCGTGACTTGAAGACCCAAATTGGAAGTATTAAGCCCAGGGAAAAGGTAGGTCATCTCATGAACAGCAAAAAGATCTCGTAGGGATAAAAGCCCTCTGATTTGACTTGATTTCATGCATTATAGATTGTGAATTTCATGTTTTAGTAAGTTCATGCATACATGCATACCTTTAGCCTAACCAAAGATAAAAGATATCATCTTGTTCATTCACTGTGACCTATGCATATACATGGCCTTTACTTCGTTTATCATGACTAGACTAGTTAGTGATTATGATTCTTCTTGCATGGACATAGTTTCTTATCTTTACTGTCAGCAGAAGCTCTGACGGATGAGGGTAGGACCGTCACATGACTGTAACGGCCTTACGATAAGCCGTCACACTCTCTGTTGTATTTAAATTAATCTGTTGTCTCTGACGCACCATAGCAGGAGCGTTACAATGCTGTAACGGCCCCTCGACAAACCGTCACACGGACTGTAACGCGCCTATGCTAGACCGTTAGAACACTATTTTCTGTCAACTCGAGACGGAATGGAAATTAGTCAAGTCTACTTATAGATAAGCCTAGTTATCTAAGTTTTGACCTGATATCATGACTTTGAGTTTATTTATTGATTCATGATAGGAATTGCATGATTACAAGCATTTAAGTTATTTTGAGTTATGTTAATTTCATTGGCTAAAACTTTATAGTTTGTATTTAATTTATGATTTCAAATGATGTATTGACGGAGTTTATCATGGTTTTACACCGTTTCACAGTCTTTTCTATCTATAGAGTCATTTTTCTTAAGTACATGGCATATATTCCGGTATATGGCCATTAGTTCACACTTTGCACTATAGGAACATTATCTTGAACATGAGGACCTCTCTATTGGATATTCCTTCCAATGGACTAGGAAATCTTGTTTCAAGGCCTCCGTAATTCTCCGCGAGCCTTGGATTCCCACTAGGACGCCGTGTTGGTTGTACCATGAAAGCCCAATCATTAGAAAACACTAACGATGGTTTTTGATTTTAGAGATGTAACGGATCAATGTTGGACCGTCAGGCTCGTCTAACGGCCCAATAAACGGCCGTCACATTTAAACTGAGTCCAATTTATTGGTTCTGGATTCAGCCCATTGTAACGGCTCAAGACTAGACCGTGACGTGAACGTAACAGTCCAGTGATTGACCGTCACCTTGTTAAGTCCAGTTAACCCGAGGTTCGACCAAAGGGTTGATATTCTAAGGTTCCTAAATGGATTTATAATGGTCTAGGACTTGACATATTGTTTAAAGATATTTAATATAATGAATGGAAGATAAAGAATGTACCATTATGCTGTCGATTTATTTCCATGGCATAACATAGTTCTAATATGATCATTGAAATTCCTTGTACTAAATTGAAGCGTTCATTCATTGATTATTGTTATCATGAACTTATTGAACTTATTACATTCTTGGCCATACTTTATTGTTACATACGTGGAAATAGCTTGATTTATACTTGAAGATGCGATCGAGCACTGATTGTGTTCAAGGGCTCTATGCTAGTCCCCTCGGCTGATTGTAGGAAACATACTATTATAAACCATGGGGTATGATGCTACTGGCGTCGCATTGCGCTGGGAGTACTTTCTTTATAAATAAGTGAAAATCCACGGCACGACATGACTTTCTTGCTTGATTGCTTGATATTCCACAGAAATTCACCAAATACTTGCTCATAAGCAAAAGATGTTTGGATGATGATTACGTGGTATTGCTAGTACATTCTCGTTACGTTCTTGTTCATGAAAGGCCATATCATGTTCTTGTGACATTCTTGCTAGTTCTTACTTGCTCATTCTATCATCTTTGTTACTTTGGTTATTCACATGATTGATCGCATTCGCATGATTTTACCTTATTCTCTAGAGCTAAAAAGCTAATTACTTAAATATTGCTAATCATGTTGATGCGAAGATACCTACTGGGCAAGTGTGCTCATTACCTATTTCCAATCTTTTCAGGAGATGGAAGTGAGTCGGATTCGGAATATTCAAGTAGCGGGTCCGAGAGCGAATGAAAGTCATATCAAATTGAGAGTGAAGACTTAGGAAGTCTACATTGTTTAGATTGAGTCTATGTAATTTTCTATTTCTTGAGTCTAGTGGAGTGGAAAAAGGATGAAAAGGTTATTGTACTTGAATACTTGATTATTAATGAAATAAAGTTGGAGTTTGAGTAATTATTGTGCGATTGCATTCTTATGTGTGATTGCCTTGCGCTCTGATCGTTCTTGCTTGCAAGAGGCTTACCATGCCGGCTGTTCGCGTTCCTCAAGCGAGTCTTCCGCTGTAATAAAGGCTCGGGGCGTGACATAGGATCAAGTTCATATTCCAATTTCTTTAAGCAATGTGTGAGCATCATGAAGCCAAATTCCACCAAGATTGATGTGAGCATTGAAAAAGCAAGTATGATTGATCATGAGAACAACACTCAACTCATTTATGCCAAGATTCCTATTAATAGGCTTATCCACATTCTAGCTCAAAAGCCTCATATAGAAATTGCATGACAAACCCATTCACAGCAAAAGTTGACTCTTGTTTCATCAAAAGTCGACTCTTGCCAAGGTTGAAGAACATGAAATGTATACATGAAAGTCCATTTGAACAAGTAACGGAGGCATGATGTATGCTCATGAAAACCACATGATTTAAGGTGCATGGCACTCAATTATCACACCATTGAATCAAGATCATATGGCTATGCAATACATGTGATGTGACGACCAAGACTCCGGATACCGGGTAAACCCGATCCCACTTGGAACCTACTAGTGTTGGGGAGAATGTTGTGCTAAAGTTGGGCATGTGTGGAACGTAAGTGTTTCTATTGTTTTGATGATGTCCAACTGTGACTCAACTAATGATTGGTTCTATTGTTTTGATGTGATTCCAACTATGACTCAACTATGACTCATTTCTAGTGTTTTGATGATGTATGTCTTTAGAGTCATTTTGCTATTCATTATGCATTTGCTATGCATTTGATAAAATCAATTTGATATGCATTCTGCTTTTGCTATGCATTTGATAAAATCCATTTGCATATAATTCAGGTCATTATATTGCCAATTCAACATATCAAGAATGGCTTGCAACACACAAATCAAGATCAATTCAAAGGAGCAAGCCATCCCAGGAGGACGATCAAAAGTCACTCATGATGCCAAGTGCATGATGCAATGGAATGGAGGTGGCGAAATGAAAGTGAAATGAACACGTCCAAGCAAGGCTAAGCAAGGAAGAAAAGCTCTAGCTAAGCAAGGCCAAGCAAGAAAGAAAAGGCCCAAGCAATGAAGCAAAGCTTCTACAAAGGACCGAGCATTCATACAAGATAATCCAAGGAATGGAGTGGAGTTGGCAAATGTGAACGCTCAATGTTGCGCCCTCGCACGCCAATCGACCTGCGCGGTCAGGTCGCGGGGGTCAAGGGGGCAGCGCCCCTTGCGGGGGTTTCCGGGGGCGGAGCCCCCGGAACAAAATTTAGAAATGCTCAAAGCATATTCTAAGTTGATTTCAATCCCAAAATACATGAAATTGATGAGGACATGAATATCTTGACTTATGAATATGTTTCATTGGTCTAACACTTTATTTTTGCAGGTATAGGTGTTTCCGGTCGACCTACACACCTTGGCTGGTCGACCAGATTTGCCAGAGCCTAAGAATTCCACGTTTTACAGGTTTTGGTCGACCGCCCCTGCCTTTCCAGTTGACCGGTTCTTCCAAAAACGAAACACTCCAGGAATTACAGATTTCGGTCGATCGCCCCTACTTTTCCGGTCGACCGGTTCTCCCAGAACCGACAAGTTGGAGATTTTACAGATTCCGGTCGACCGCCCCATGAATTCCCGTCGACCGCCAGCCCCGAGCCAACCATGTTTGACTTCGAATTCCACCTCGTGGGCTGCCTAATTCTCATGATTTCTTTAATCCCAAAGAACCCCAAAGTCTCCCAATCACCCACAAATTGTGGATCTGGTCTAGAGCTTCTCCAAGGACCATTAAAGGTCTATAAAATCAACACATTGGTGGAGGAAAACCCTAATGCTTCATTTGGGATTAAGGGTGGCTGCAAGAGGGGTTTTCAAGAGAGAGGAGACGAAGTACTGTTCATATGAACAGTAGTTCGTGAATGAGTTCTTCATCCACTCAAGAGTTTCAAGTAAAGATCTGAAGTAATCCTGAAGCAATCACCTTCTACTCTTCAATCAACTTCCAAGAAGGAGAAGAAGCAAAGCTTTCAAGGCGATCCAAGAAGCTCATTTCTCAAAGTGATTTTCTTCACCCTTTCAAGTTCATCCAAGGTGATTTTTGAAGCAATCAATCTCCTACAAGCTATTGAAGAAACAAGATTCAAGGTAGAATCAATTACTCTCTTCATCCACTTCAAGAAGTTAAAAAGAGGAGATTGAAGGAAGAGTTACTGTTCACGTGAACAGTACTCTGTGAAGAACATCTTCATCCAATCCAAGGTATTCAAAGTTCATATCAAAGCAATCATCTTCCAAGATCTGTGAAGAAGGAAGCAAGGATCAAGGTAGCATCTATTCACTTCTTCATCCATTCAAAGAGATCAAAAAGAAGATCAAAAGAGGAGGATTGGAAGAACAGTTACTGTTCACATGAATAGTACTCCGTGAAGAACATTCATCCATTCAAGGGTGAATCAAGAAGATTGATTTGCAAGAAGAAGAGATCTCTGTTGCTGATCAACAAATCATTTCCATTCAAGGGCCAATTCCTTCTTACTCAATCTCTTGTTTTAGTTCCTTCACATTTGTTTTACTTTCAATATTGTTAAACATTGAAGTTGTGATTCGTCCCTACCGGTGGTTAGTAGGAAGGCAATAGGAGGGTGTTCCAATTTGCGGTTGACGTCCCTACTGGTGGTTAGTAGGAAGGCAATCGGAAGCTGTCTGATCTGCGGTGTTGACGTCCCAACCGTTGGTTAGTAGGAAGGCAATCGGTGGTTTCCGATTTGCGGTTTGGTGCGCTGCACTAGTGGAGCCTCACCGGGTTTGGTGAGGGGTGGACGTAGGGCTGAGGATTCAGTCCGAACCACCTTAGAATCCATTGTGTTCATGGTTTGTTTGTGTGATTGCTTGTGCTAGATGCATGCTTAGGTTTAATATTCACATTACTTATTCATCTTGCTAAGCAACTCATTGTGTTCTTCGTTAAACTAGTTTTTATTCCGCTGCGATTCTCGTTGTCTAGCTTTAAAGGGGGTTGAATTGCGAAAAGAGGGGCAGATCTATTCACCCCCCCCCTCTAGATAAGCCATCCACTACCCATCAAGTGGTATCACAGCACACAACAACTAGGCCTCCCAAGAGCGGAAAAGCTCCGAAGGGATAGAAAGGTGTATGAGAGTACATTGAACTTCCATATATAATAGTAAGCAATTAAATTTTAATGATCAGGAAAGTAGCAGAAATAAAATTACATTTTATATAACAAATTAAAACTAATAGAGTCTAGTCCAAAGGAAGACAAGTACAGTCCAACAGAAAGGAAAATGTACCCTCAAGTCGGGGGAAGCCCGACACTGGCAACGCTAGCATCAGAACTACCGCACAGCGGAACTCACAGCACAAGACACTTGAAAAGTCAAGGGTGAGCCTCCTGTCACTGGCTCAGTAGGGATCCCGTAGAACCCTACCAGAAACAACGTAAAAGCAGCAGTGCTACTCTAAAGTAACGCCGAAAAAGCAAGAGTAAGAATAGCAAAAGGAAGAGTAAAGCCGTAACAAGGAAACACGGCAGTCGATCGAACCACGGCTCCCTAAGCTACTCCAAACTACAACAGAAAGGCGAACCTCGATCTCACAAAGTCGCGCGTTACCAATCCATCGTCAAATTACGAAACCCTATCGTGAAAAGCCTAAGCCTACCAAAACAGGCAAAAGCCTACCAAAGGCCTACACAGTCAAGAAACACTAACTGACCTCGGGTGAAGTCAATAATGGACTACCCGAAAAAGTCACGAAGCACGAGAGTCATGCGTCAAGTGACAGAAGCACCTCCTCACTAGAAGAACAGCCAGATGCGTCCACTGACGTCTTACACTGCGCCTCAAGTATCTCCCACACGCCTGGGACGGCGGTAACTGAGATACTCACAGAACCAAGTACAAGGCACAATAGTACCATAGTAACGAGCGACTAGTCAGGGTCACGCCCATCGGCGCTCGTCCAAACGCCCCTGACCACGTGTGCACACACAAGCTCAATGCCTTGAGCCAGGCCTCTAGCTAGTTTCCCCCCCAGTAGGACGCTACCGCAAAGTAAGGGGGACCCACAGAAACTAGCCTAAAAATCGTATATCGGGAACTCACCCCGCCACCACTCCTAGGTGGGCTGACACACAGGAAAGTGACGTCAGGCTACGACTAGTGGAGGCTCACTAGACACAGAGACTCCAAAACATCAGTGTTGAAGTACAGACATACTAAGATGCACTGTCACACGTACTCTGAAACACTAAGCACAAGACACAAGGTAGAACACCAAACTGCCACTGGACGCAGGACAGACAAGTAGACCCGCTGACACAACGATCCTTGAGTCTCACGACTCGGGTCAAGATCGTCACGCAAAAATGGTAACATGCTGCCAATCAGCCTAGTCCCTAAGTCAAATCACGATAAAGTATTGACAAAGGAAACGGCACAAGACAGCCGGATCCACACATCTGCATAACACAAATCACGGAGACATGAGGGATCACCAAGACCCTCAAAGCACATGGACACACAAATCGAGGTAAGACAGTACCTCAAGGCATCCAAAATCATGTCTCGATCCATATAGGACTTCTGAGACATTCACGAGGTTGCATGTCAACCACTGGATCGCACTGGGTTGACCAGAAACCAATAATGACTATAAAGCAATACGGAACACCACTCGATATAATGGCACTCCTGGCCACCCTACAACTTGGTCATAGCCCAGTAGGACATCAAAGACATCTACGAGACAACGGGAAAACCACAAGGTTAAGCCAAGACAATTGGAGGCCAAACTATCGGAAAATAACACTAATCAGTACTCTAGGGAAGAAACGGTCATTCACCTGACCGCTAGGCAAACCAGGCGGTCAGCCAAAGGGCCGCTACCCTCACACAGAGAACATAGACACTAGCGATCAAGACCATGGCCGCATTATGTCAAAAATGGTCTATACATGGACCATCTCACTGAGTGTGGCTGTCAAGGATATGGCTGCTACACTCAGAGACTCAAACGAACAGAACTACAAAAGCATTAGGGCATGCGGTCTATCGAAGGGCCGCATGTTGACTGTAGCGGTCATAGACCTGGCCGCTTAACCCAGTCAACCCCCAAACCGACTTAAAATCGTTGAACGGACATAAACGAAGCTTAGCGGTCGTCTCTCAGAAATGAAGGGGAATGGCCAAATCCTGCCTTTCCACGCCCCGTTCGCCCTAAAACGAAGGGGAAACATTCCTAAACATGATATATGCCTTCCACAAGTCGGAAGGGATCAATCCAAGTCCAAAAATGCAAGAAACATGCGATTCCCATGAATCGACCCAAAATGAGTCACGAGGATAGTCGGGCTCATACCTACTCCGATTCTCGACCAAATGCAATAAAACTGGCAGGAATGAATTCCCAACATGCCATGGGTTTGAATGAAACTAAGCTGAAAACCGTCGCCTGGAAAGGCGAACTCGTCTCACACCCCCCGAAGCATGCTTTCACCCAAACGTGGTAAAACCCGCTCATACTCACACCGTTCGGCTCCAAATCGCGAGGGAACGTAAAAGAGAAGTAGAGCATCTGTCCCCCTACCTCCACCGAAGTTCTCGTGCGCCGAAACGACTAAACCACACCGAAAACCATCACACGAACCCGAACACACCGGGTTTGAATCCACCGAGGGATCGCACCAATGCCACGCTCCATCCTTCACACCAGCACGCTTCACGATAACTCCACGACGTTCCTACCTCGCCCACCTCGCCACGGTCGTGCGGCCCGCTGAGAGAGGAGAAGATAGGAGAGAGAATGAGAGGGAGAGAGTGAATGACGGTGAGGAGAGAGGAAGGAGAGAGAGAGGGTTCAAAGAAAAGGAAATTAGGAATTTCCTAATTTTTGTGAAATCTGATTTTTAGCCCGAAAATGCACTAATTCAGAAAAATACAGAAAAATAGTCTAAACGATCCTCAAAAGGAACACAACACAACTGTAGCGTCCTTGAGTCAATAAATTCAATAATAATCTCACTATTGGGTTCCATAACTTGTACGAGAGAAAAACTCACGTGGATCGTAAAATACAACTCAGGACCCACAAAAGCGATCCGAAAGCTCTCCGATAAAAGATCCGATAGGCCCAGGGCATTATAGCCTCCCCTCCTTAGGAAATGTCATCCTCAAAATTAAAGGAGCTAACAAGAAGAAGCAGGAAAGATCAAACCCAAAGCACTAGCTACGCTCTCCAAGCATCAGCCAAACCTCAACACAAAACACGATAACATAATTCCCAAAAAACACAAGTCAGAGGGATACTGCCATACCACAATTACAGGCATACGCTCTGGATCTCCAGATACACTGATCCATAGAACGAGCATGGCACCCAAGTGAACACAAGTCCGACACCTCCGAGACAAGACAACGTCGCTTCCGTCTCACAGGGAAAGGAGACACGACCCATGTCACGGACATAGCTACCGATAACACATGGTAGACACAACAAGCATTAGCTTACCCAAGGAAACATAGTCCTCTCAACTGACTACTCCAAATCAACAGCTTCCGCACCAAGAAGAACAAATCTGGCATGCAGAACGCCAACGATAGTACCGGACCACGAGCACAATCAAGTCAGTCCTCACTCAAACATTACATCTTATTTGAGTCGCATGCCCACTCTACCATGATAGAAGAGTACAACAAAACCAACTGACAAGACCTCAGTCCACACAATGCCAAATCAGACTCACAGAGAACTCCTCCCAAGCTGAACACAACCACTAATGAACAACAACAATAATCTCGGAGAACCCATCTCAAGGACCACGATCACCTCCCGAGAGCACAACATCCAAGAAAAATACAGAGAAGAAAAGGGTACTCGACCAGCATAATCACCGACACATTCCCCAATCCTCACACATGCCAGTGCCAACCATCACGAAGCTTCAAGCAATGGCACGACAACCGACAAGATCAAGGCACACTTAGCCAAGATGATAATCACACCGAGAAAAACAAACTTCTCAGCCAATGGGTCATCAGCCCACATGCTTCCGCTGCACACTCCACACAGCACACACAGGCATCTTGAACAACTCGGCATTCGCATCGCAGCACACACTCGGTGCCATCGCAATTCACAAACTACAATATACCACGCCTCGAGTACCGATCTTGCTAACAGCTGATCACAAGTCGCCATAGTGCAAACCAGGAAGAGCACCAGCTTCAGCACAAGGCTCAAAGAACACCTATTATACTTACGTCCTGAAATGATTACTAAACCTTCACAGCACAACAGCCGCCAAACATGGCACATCGGAGATGGTGCACAACGGCCCCGAAACACACACTGGGTCCAAGGCCAAGCAACCGTCAAACAAAGAGCAAACTCAGGTTCAGAACTAACACAGTCCACACTTAACCAGACACAGGACAAAGGCTTCACCAAGACAGCACTTCCTAAGCTTACCTCGAAAAGACGCCACAAGATAAGATGAGAAGAATCAAGCTTGACTAACAGTAGCTCACCAGGAAGGAAAATCCTAGGTTCACCCGAGCATTCTCTCAATCAAGACATCTAATCGACCACCTCAACAAAAGCTTAACACCTCAGGGGCTGAACAAACTCGAGTTGGGACAACCAAAGCAACATAAGAATGTGCACGGCCATTACACCAACTATAAAGTCACCAGCCACCTGAACAAGCCACGGAAAAAAAATCTCGAATAGTGCACTGCAGATTCACGCCTGCCAGCAAACTCTGCCAAGCAGAGCATAACCGAGACAAATACCATGACAAAAAGAGCACTCCGTCACAACCTGACAAGAGCAAATCCATCTCGCACAGTGCCAACACAGCACGCACAAGATCACACGCGAAAATAAAGCGATAAACAATCGCAAAACCAATGCCAGCAATCGACTGCACTGGACCTTAAGGACTATAAACAATGCAATATCTCGAATTCCCATGTACTTCACAAACAAAAGCTCAGCTAGCTCAGAAAAATTCCGAACAAAACTGAACTCTCGCTCTGATACCAACTATAACGACCCAGACTCTGGATACTGGGTAAACCCGATACCACTTGGAACCTGCGAGGCCTCCCAAGAGCAGAAAAGCTTCGAAGAGATAGAAAGGTGTGTGAGAGTACATTGAACTTCCAGATATAACAGTAAGTAATTAAATTTCAATGATCAAGATTGCTAAACTAGCAGAAATAAAATTACATTTTCTATAACAAATTAAAACTAATAGAGTCCAGTCCAAAGGAAGACAAGTACATTCCAACAGAAAGGAAAACATACCCTCAAGTCGGGGGAAGCCCGACACTGGCAACGTTGGCAACAGAACTACCGCACAGCGGAACTCACAGCACAAGGAAGCACAGCTACACCTGAAAAGTCAGGGGTGAGCCTCCTGTCACTGGCTCAGTAGGGATCCCGCAGAACCTTATCGGAAACAACGTAAAAGTAGCAGTGCTACGCTAAAGCAAAGCAAGAAAAGTAGGAGTAAGAACAGCTAAAGGAAGAGTAAAGCCGTAACAAGGAAACACGCAACCGATCGAACCACGGCTCTCTAAGCTACTCTAAACTACAACAGAAAGGTGAACCCCGATCTCACAAAGTCGGGCATTACCGATCCATTGTCAAATCATGAAACCCTATCGTGCAAAGCCTAAGCCTACCAAAACATGGGAAATCCTACCAAAGACCTACATAGTCAAGAAACACTAATGGACCTCGAGTGAAGTCAATAACGAACTACTGGGAAAAGTCACGAAGCATAAAAGTCATGCGTCAAGTGACAGAAGCACTTCCTCACTAGAAGAACAGCCAGAGACGTCCACTGACGTCTTACATTGCGCCTCAAGTATCTCCCACACGCCTGGGACGGTGGTAACTGAGATACTCACAAAACCAAGTACAAGGCACAACAGTACCATAGTAACGAGTGACTAGTCAGGGTCACACTCGTCAGTGCTCGTCCAAACGCCCCTGACCACGTGTGCACACACAAGCTCAATGCCTTGAGCCAGACCTCTAGCTAGTTTTCTTCCCCAGTAGGACGCTACCGCAAAGCAAGGGGGACCCACAGAAACTAGCCTAAAAATCGTATATCAGGAACTCACCCCGCCACCACTCCAAGGTGGGCCGACACACAGGAAAGTGTCGTCAAGCTACGACTAGTGGAGGCTCAATAGACACAGAGACTCTGAAACATCAGTGTTGAAGTACAAACATGCTAAGATGCACTATCACACGTACTACGAAACATTAAGCACAAGACACAAGGCAGAACACCAAACTGCCACCAGACTCAGGAAAGACAACTAGACCTGCTGACACAACGATCCTTGAGTCTCACGACTCGGGTCAAGATCGTCGCATAAAAGCGGTAACATGCCGCCAATCAGCCTAGTCCCTAAGTCAGATCACGATAAAGCACTGACAAAGGAAACGGCACAAGACAGTCGGATCCACACATCTGCATAACACAAATCACGGAGACGTGAGGGATCACCAAGACCCTCAAAGCACATGGACACACAAATCGAGGTAAGACAGTACCTCAAGGCGTCCAAAATCATGTCTCGATCCATATAGGACTTCTGAGACATTCACGAGGTCGCATGTCAACCACTGGATCACACCGGGTTGACCAGAAACCAATAATGACAATAAAGTAATATGGAACACCACTCGATATAATGGACCTCCTGGCCACCCTACAACTTGGTCATAGCCCTCATAGGACATCAAAGACATCCACAGGACAACGGACAAACCATAAGGTTAAGCCAAGACAATTGGAGGCCAAACTATCGAAAAACAACACTAATCAGTACTCTGGGGAAGAAACGGTCATTCACCTGACTGCTAGGCAAACCAGGCGGTCAGCCAAAGGGCCGCTACCCTCACACAAAGAACACAGACACTAGCGGTCAAGACCAAGGCCGCATTATGTCAAAAATGGTCTATACATGGACCGTCTCACTGAGTGTGGTAGTCAAGGATATGGCAACTACACTCAGAGACTCAAACGAACAGAACTACAAAGCTTAGGGGCATGCGGTCTATCGAAGGGCCGCATGATGACTGTAGCAGTCATGGACCTGGCCGCTTAACCCAGTCAACCCCCGAACTGACTTAAAAATCGTTGAACCGACATAAACGAAGCTTAGCGGTCGTCTCTCAGACCACCACTGTGATGACCCCGGGATTCGAGTACCGAAAAGGAACCGGCGTGTCTTGAATCTCGGCCCGTCAACCCACGAACCCGAAGACTCGGAAGGGTAAAAATGGATGGTGTGGGAGTACAAGAGAAGCTGAAACGACCGCAGAGGTAGCACAATGCTCTAAAATAAAATGCACAGCATAATATAAATAAAATAAACTGCTACAAGGTCCACAGAGTCTCATGTCCAAATAAAAGTACAGTCAACAGAAAGGAAAGTAGAACAACACGGGGCATTCCCCGACGTACAACTACACGGGGCATCCCCCTGCTCTGGCAGACTGGCGGCTAACCCTGGCTAGAAGAACCACGTTGGAACTGGGCCCCACCTCACAAAGACCCCGCCTCACCTGAAAATGAGGGGTGAGCCTCATTTCATTGGCCCAGTAGGGCTCCTGCGAATCCCCACCTCATGCAGAAAATAAGGAAGGAAGCAAGAAAGTAGAAAAGTAACCCTACTTAACAGGAGTACGGTCGAACCAACAAGCTAAAGTAACTAAACGAAAAAGCCGTCTACTCTAACAGTACCGTACTACTGAACCTCGGTCCAACGAAACTCGAGTCCACACCTGCCAGCGAACATGAGCACTACCCACTAGAAGAATGACCGGAAGTGTCCCCTGACATCTTACACCGCGTCACAAGTGTCTAGCTACAACGCCCCGGGCGTGAGACTCAGACACGTAACAAGTACCACAACAAGGACTAGCTGGGGTCACGCTCATCAGCGCGTGTCCTAAGCCCCCAACTACGTGTGCTCACACAGACCATCTGCTCTAGGTCGGGTCCTCTAGCTGGTTTTCCCCCCCACCAGACTCTGGTGGCAAAGGCAAGGGGCCCTACGGTAACCAGCCTAAAAATCGCCTCTCACTGGGTCTCGCTCTCCACCACTCCCAGGTGGGTCCGCACCCGCGTGCGCATGAAGCTACGACTAGTGGACAGGTCACTGACAGTAAGGACTAACTCACGGAAACCACCGCCAAAGAAATGGGACCGCACATACACGGTGTAGCAGAGAGCCTGATGGTCCACCCTTGGGCCGTCATAGGCTGTGACGCGCCTACACTGGAGCATCACAAGGCTCTGACGGTCCAACCCTGGAGCGTCACAAGCCAAGGGGAAAACGGGCTCTGACGCACCCACCTAGGGGCGTCACAGCACCTGGCGGACCAACCCTGGTGCGTCACGGGAGGTGGGTTCGCCTGCTCTGACGCACCCACCCAGGGGCGTCACAAGGCTGTGACGCGCCAAGCCAGGTGCGTCACGTGCCTTGACCCCCAACGGTCAAAAACCAACGGTCGGCAGCCAACGGTCGAACGCAGCCTGACGGTCCAACCTAGGGGCGTCACAGCACCGTGGCGGTCTATCGTGGGACCGTCACAGCCCACAGACCCCACTGGCTGCACTCAGGGCTGTAACGCACCCATCCAGGTGCGTTACACAGTGTGACGGTCATTGGAAGGACCGTCACACCCGCCCGAGGGCAAAACGGCAGGAAACGCTAAAAAATCTAACCACACCCCAATACCTCCATAGGAGAGGGGGAATCAAAGGGGAAGACCCCTGGGGACCCCTAGCATGATTCTAGGCTAGCAAAACGCCGAATCGCGGCTCAAATCCATAGATCAGGCGAACTCTCCCCAAAACATGATTTTACCCTAAACCGCTCAAACACACCCCTCTCGGCTCCCATTCACCCTACAAATCACGGGGGATGATGGGATGAGCATAGGGATTCATCCCCCTACCTCAATGGAGCGAATGCTCCGCCGAATCACCGCCAAAGTCAAGGAAGAAGCTTTTAGAATGCCACGCGCCCCGCCTCCCACCGCGAGAAGGCCACCACCGGGATCGCCTCGCCACCGTCGCCGCCGCCACGTCGTTGCCGGAGTGAAAGAGGCTGCGTCTCGGTCGTCCGGGGAAGAAGAACGGTCGCGAGGGGGAGGGCGCACTCCAACGGTTGGAAGAAGGAGGAAGAAGAAGAAGAAAAAGGTGAAAAAGAAAAGAAAAGGTTTGGTATTTATAGAAAATCCAGAAAATCAGAAAAATCCTAAAAAATAGAAAAATACACATCCTCGATCCTCTCGACGCGCTGATTGCAATGGTACCACTCGCGGGGAGATGAACGACCCGGTTCACCCGCTACAGGGTTCCGTAGGTGTTTCCGAGACACACACACGCGGGAGTCGGAAAACACATGGAAAGGCCGCGGAACATGTTCCGAGCCTCCGAACTGACCCGAATCGCACGGATCCAAACACGAAAGATGCCCAGAACATAATTCCGGACACAACGGAGCCAAATTCACCGAAAACATAGATCTGGGACCCAAGAAGAAGGATCCGAAAAGGGTCCGGGAGATCACAACCACAGCTAGCTTTGCGGTCTATCGTACGACCGCTTAGCTAAACCGACATACACGCCCAGCCTAGCGGTCTTCAAGGGACCGCTTGACAGAGCTTAGCGGTCCTCCAGTGGGCCGCAAGCAAGGGAAAATGGTCTATCGCATGACCGCTAAGACCCTAACCGACATAATATGAAACCGACAACCCACATAGTCTAGCGGTCTCCAATGGATCGCCAGACGACCCCTCGCAGTCTCTGAAAGGACCGTCAAGGCGTCACGGCGAGAAAACCAGGGGAATGGCCAAATCCGGCCTTTCCACGCCCCGTTCGCCCTAAAACGAAGGGGAAACATTCCTAAACATGACATACGCCTTCCACAAGCCGGAAGGGATCATCCAAGCCCAAAAATGTAAGAAACGGGTGATTCCCAAGAATCGACCCAAAATGAGTCACGGGGATAGTCGGGCTCATACCGACTCTGATTCTAGACCAAATGCAATAAAACTGGCGGGAATGAATTCCCAACATGACAGGGGTTTGAATGAAACTAACTAAGCTGAAAACCGTTGCCTGGAAAGGTGAGCTCGTCTCACACCCCCCGAAGCATGCTTTCACCCAAATGCGGTAAAACCCGCTCATTCTCACACCGTTCAACTCCAAATCGCGAGGGAACGCAGAAGAGAAGTAGAGCATCTATCCCCCTACCTCCACCGAAGTTCTCGTGCACCGAAACGACTAAACCATGCCGAAAACCATCACACGAACCCGAACACACCGGCTTTGAATCCACCAAGGGATCGCACCAATGCCACACTCCGTCCTTCACACCAGCACGCTTCACGACAACTCCACGACGTTCCTGCCTCACCCAGCTCGCCACCGTCGCGCGCCTCGCGGAGAGAGGAGAAGAGAGGACAGAGAACGAGAGGGAGAGAGTGAACAGTGCTGAGGAGAGAGGAAGGAGAGAGAGGGTTAAAAGAAAAGGAAATTAGGAATTTCCTAATTTTTGTGAAATCTGATTTTTAGCCCGAAAATGCACTAATTCAGAAAAATACAGAAAAATAGTCTAAACGATCCTCGTAAGGAGCACAATGCAACTGTAGCATTCTTGAGTCCATAAATTCAATAATAAACTCACTACTGAGTTCCGTAACTTGTACGAGAGAAAAATCCACGTGGATCGTAAAACATAACTCAGGACCCACAAAAGCGATCCGAAATGTAGCAACCCTGATAAAATATTAATAATAATAAAGATTTTAGAAATAAATCAAATAATTAGATAAATAGAACAATATAAAATAACGCCTCGGATAAAGGCGCTATTTAAATTAAAAAATGCCTCTATGAAAGGCGTTATTCAAGAAGTGACGCCCTGACCACACGGCGTCAAATTCCAACGTCAAAAACGGTAAGGCCAAGAAACGCCCCTATCTTGGGCGTGTTTTAAACAAAGGAACGCCCTAACGAAAGGCGCTTATTAATAAACGACATGAACCAGGTCGTCAATTCAAGAATCGACGACCTGACCAAAGTCGTTAATTCCATTCGAGTTCCGTTCGACATGGGAGCTTATCCAGGGTAATGGATAAGTATTAGAAAGAGTTAAAAGGTGGTAATGACTCTATCATGGAAGTATTACTTCCACACAATCACTAACCCTAATAGGATTTCCCAAAATCCTATAAAGACTCTTGACAGCCGAACCCTAAACCTATTTGGACGATCGAACTTCATAGGTACGTGAAGAACATCAAGTTCTTCTATTTTTTTTCTTCTTCTGTTTCGAAGAACTAATGTTCTTCATCTTCTTCTGTTACAGGTTAGGAAAAGCACCTACGTACGTGAAGAACAAAGGTGATGTTCTTCTTTCTTTTACCTTCGGTCAGGCAGTATGAAGAAATACTAATATTTCTTCTTCTGTTCTCGTAGGAATTACAGGACCGAAGAACAAGAGCTCCTCTTCTCACGGTTCAAATCATCAAATTATCATAAGGTAGGTTTTCTCAAGTTACTGTAGCCCAAATAAATTAAGACAAGATTTATATACATATTGACATGACATGCATACGGTTTAATATGGTTTTATTATGTTTCTGCAATATTTTGAAAGAGACGCCCCTGTCCAGGGCGCTAATTTACAAGACACCACCCTGCCCAGGTCGTCAATTTCATATTTGACGCCCTGTACACAGGCGTTAATTTCATGTAAATGTTAATCACCTACCTTAAGAACTGATTATCCATTCCATGCAATTACATGAAATCAATAATTGTTAACGGTTAAAAGTCAATAAACATGAAACATCAAATCTAATATACTGCATCTGAATTCCTGCCAATTTTCCTGTCATGACTATATGATTGTTATCCTTGATTATCGTGCAAAACTTGCTTTCCTGGTATTTCTTGAATTCACGACCGAGACTAGGTCGTTTTCCATGTGTTAACGCCCCATCACAGGGCGTGAATGGAAAATTAACGCCCCTTCATAGGGCGCGTTTCTGTTAAAATCCCGAACAATATATTCTGTAAAAATAAGAATTTAATGATTAACGCCCCTGCCAAGGGCGCGTTTTTGATAATTTCTAAAAATAAATATGTTCTGAAAAATATTGTAAATAAAAAGACGCATGCTACTATAGTCGTCTCATTGCAAAGAAACGCCCTTGTCAAGGGCGCGTTTTAGATAAATTAATGAAATATTGAAATTCTGAAAAATGGAAACATGTGTAAACGCCCTTCTGTTAGACGTTAATTACTTGATAAACGACTCTGATTAAGTCGTTATTTTACTGTAAAACTGATTTTCCACTGTTTCTGTTAACCGATGGTTTCATATGTTATATAATATATATATCGGCACTATTCTCCACTCTGTGAGTATAGTCCCACGTTTCATGTTGTTTCATCGATCACACTCAACTCTCATTGACATACAAGCTCTCCATTGGACATTCCGTTCCTTTGGACTAGCGAGTTAGTCATAGAGACCTCCGTAAGACTCCTCGTACCTTGGATTCCCTCAAGGTCGACTGAGCTGGTTGTACCCTAAAAACCCATTACACGATCTTTGCCATGTCAATCTAAAGAAACATGGTATACCGGCCCTTATGATTATACAAAGAATATATCATAAGAAATTCTTAATGGGATGATGATATCATGCCATATCATGTCGTTCTTGTAAACCTCAATTCTATGATAAGAATGAGGGTATCTTACCTTTGATATACTGTTCATGTGGACCTCAATTCTATATAAAGAATGTCCATATTGATTTGTCATGGTACCCAAGTTAAGGGAACCATATTCTACCTAGTTTTATCGATATCGTGATTATACCGTTATTATCGCCATTCTATGTCCTTTGTCATATTTTTGGACTCCATTCTGTCAAAGTTGTCATACGTGTCTACAAGCTTGATTATTGAAATTCTATATTGGCTATATAAACAAGAGTGGATGTCAAAACACATGATAAATGCCTGCGCATATAGGGCCCGATCTGGTCCTGGGAGGAGCACCCGAAAGTACTTGTGCCCATGGGAGTTAAAATGATAAGGTATCTGGCATTATACCGAGTACTTGACTTGCTTGATTGGACATTCCACACACATCTTGTACTTGAATCGTACTTGACTTGACATGAAATGCGTGGCCCGAAAAAGGGTAATTACTTGCTTGATACATGATAGCCAAAGTTCTTGACATGACTTGTTAAACGTACTTGCTTGAATATCTTGAATAAACTTGTATCTTGTTGAAAGTTCATGATTAGTTCATCTTATTCTTTGATATTACATTCTCTCTATCTTGTCGTTTTATGCGAGCATGCATAGCTTTATTGCATTCATGAAAGATGTAATTACTTAAACCCCTTGCTAGTACTTGAGATATAATTTCCTACTGAGCGTTCGCTCATTCCGTTTGTCCCTTTTTACTTTTCAGGTAAGTCCGACGACGATGGAAGTCAATCGGATGGGAATGGTCAAGAGTGAAAGTGATAGAGCTGCTCAAGTGTCATCTAGTCTTTTCTATAGTTTCTTGAGTCAAATATGTATTCTTTTCCTTTTTATTAAACAGAGTATTGGATTTGTAATAGTCTATCCATTATGAAATAAAGGATTGGGTTATCTTGCTATTTTGCGCATCTCTGTCTTTGTGTCGAATACACGACCACTCTGATTGACATGATTGATATAAACTCGTCGCGCATCTCCGGGTATCTTCCGCGCTCGGGGCGTGACAGTTTTTGTGGTATCAGAGCCTAAGGTATTCAATTCCTAGGAAAAACCCAAGTCCAAGGATAAGTTGAACCTTTAAACCAGTGAGATTGGGTAGAACCAAGGGTTAAATTTAACATAGTGTACGAGTCTTTAAATACGATCACGTACTAATATAGTTATTGTAATTGTAGGATAATGGCTGCCGAACGTGCTCAATGGCGCAACATGCAGCGTACCCTCCAAGGGATGACTCAAGTGCTACAACAGGTAGCACAAGGTGGTGCTCCACGAGCTGGAAGCTTACACCAAGCATTTAAGAGTATGAATCCCCCGAAGTTCATAGGATCGACCGATCCGGACGATGCCGAGCATTGGGTTCGGGAAACCGAACGCATATTCCGTGTCATGCAATGCACGGATCAGGACAAAGTTCTATTAGCTACATTCCAGTTAGAGAAAGATGCTAGATGCTGGTGGGAGTCTATTGAAGCAACCATCGATCCTACTCAAGTAACATGGGAAGAATTTGTGGAATACTTCAATGCTAAATATTTCTCGGACCGAGTCCAAGAAAAGAAGGCTGCAGAATTCGCTGCATTAAAGCAACGATCTTTATCATTAGCAGATTATGAAGCTCAGTTCTCCAGGTTGTCTAGATATGCTAAGCATCTTATTAGCACGGAGAAGATGAAAGCCCGTAGATTTCTTAATGGGCTTAGGCCCCACTATATTACTCAACTGGCGCCTATGGACATCCAAGTTTATTCTGAAATAGTGCGCCGAGCTCAATTACTTGAAGATGCCACGGAACTATCTGATAGGATCCGTGGAAAAGACAAGAAGGAGCAAGTCACAGGTTCGGGTTCTTTTAAACCCAACTTTAAGAAGAGGCCCAATAATGGAGGTTCATCCTCTCAAGATTCCAAGTTCAAGAAATCCAAGCCCTTCTCTATCACCACTACCCCTTCAAATGTAGTATGCAAGCATTGTGACAAGGCTGGTCACAAGACAGAAGAATGCTGGAGGAAATTAGGAGCATGTCTCCGTTGTGGAGTCGCGAACATCGGATTCCCGATTGTCCATTAATGAATGACCAAGCCGGTGACGGTAAACGCCCGGTGACAAAGAACGCTCGACTTCATGCAATAAAGGAGACCGAGCAAGAAGAAGGTGGACTGGTAGAAGGTACATTAACAGTTTGTTCCAAAAGTGCTTATGTCTTATTTGATACGGGTGCATCGCATTCCATTATTTCTAAGAAGTTTGCCGACCCGTTACCGTTAGAACCAGAATGGATAAAAATAGTTCTAACTACTCCTCTTGGAAGTGAAAATGATATTACTCATCACTACCAAAACTGTGAGGTAATGGTTCAAGGTAGGAATTTACCTATAGATCTCATATGCCTCGATCTAAAGGAGTATGATGTTATACTGGGAGCGGACTGGTTATCCAAATACCAGGCAACGGTTGATTGCCGCAATAGCCAAATTGCTTTCAAAGATTTTCCAGAATTAGTCTTTACTCGCCCCAAGAGTCGGAGCAAATCCCCTCTTATTTCGGCTCTTCGAGCAAGCAAGCTCGTCAGGAAAGGATGTGTATCCTTCCTTGCTTTTGTCACCATTAAAGAAACAAAGGATACTAAGATAGAAGACATTCTGGTAGTGCAAGAATTTCCAGACGTATTTCCGGAAGATTTGCCGGGATTAGCCCCTCAAAGAGAAGTGGCCTTCACCATTGACTTAGTCCCTGGTGCTGGTCCTGTTTCAAGGGCACCATATAGAATGTCCCCTGCGGAACTCAAAGAGTTGAAGGAGCAGTTGATGGAACTAATTCAAAAAGGGTTTATTAGACCAAGTACTTCCCCGTGGGGAGCACCTGTACTGTTTGTAAAGAAGAAAGATGGATCCATGAGGCTATGCATCGACTATCGACAGTTGAATCATCTCACTATCAAGAACAAGTATCCACTGCCGAGAATCGATGAATTATTTGATCAAATTTTTGGATCCAAATATTTTTCGAAGATTGACCTCAGATCAGGATATCATCAGTTAAGAATCAAGGATGATGACATTCATAAGACTGCATTCAGAAGCAGGTATGGTCATTACGAATTTGTTGTTATACCTTTTGGACTAACAAATGCCCCTGCTGCCTTTATGCAGTTAATGAATAGCATATTCAGGCCTTACTTGGATCAATTCATAGTAGTCTTCATTGATGATATATTGATATATTCCAAGACTAAGGAAGAACATGAAAAGCATTTGAGGATTGCATTGCAAGTCTTGAGGACAAATCAATTATATGCAAAACTCAGCAAGTGTGAATTCTGGCTTGAAGAAGTGGCTTTTCTAGGACATGTGATTTCAAAAGATGGATTATCAGTAGATCCGTCAAAGGTTGAAGCTGTAAGAAACTGGGAAAAACCTACCAATGCTAGCGAGATCAGAAGTTTCTTAGGTCCTTGCAGGCTATTATCGGCGATTCATCAAAGACTTCTCCAAGATCGCCGTGCCCCTTACAAGGTTAACTCGCAAGGAGATCCGATATGAATGGAGTGAGGAATGTGAAAGAAGTTTCCAAACTCTCAAGGATCATCTCACTACAGCTCCGGTGTTAGCTCTACCAATAGAAGGAGAGAAATTCGAGGTCTACACAGATGCTTCTGGCATTGGCCTCGGATGTGTCCTAATGCAACAAGGAAAGGTCATAGCATACTCTTCACGTCAACTGAAGAAGCATGAGGAGAATTACCCCGTCCATGACTTAGAACTGGCCGCGGTGGTATTTGCCCTAAAGATATGGAGACACTACTTATATGGAGTGCAGTTTACTGTATACTCCGATCACAAAAGTCTCAAATATCTATTTTCACAAAAGGAGCTAAACATGAGACAAAGACGCTGGCTAGAATATCTCAAGGACTTCGACTTCAATATACAATACCATCCCGGAAAGGGTAATTATGTTGCTGATGCCCTTAGTCGAAAGCCGAGAGCAATGATAGCCAATTGTATGATACAAGAATGGAGGTTGCTAGAACAATTCTCCGAGCTCAATATAAGCTTGGACACGGAATCCAAATTTGTCACATTATCTCATGTAAGCATACAGTCAGACTTATTATCTGAGATACAAACACTTCAGGATGATGATCCTATATTAGTGGAAATCAAAGGCAGATTAGAAGGACAATCTGATTTTCAACTAACTTCTGATGGAAGATTATTGTTCAAAGATAGAACTTGTATACCAGATTGTCCAGAATTAAAGAAGAAGATCTTAGATGAAGCTCACAGATCAAGGTACACTATTCATCCAGGATCAACCAAAATGTACCAAGATGTAAAGAGGAACTTTTGGTGGCCTAATATGAAAAGAGAAATAGCGGACTATGTATCACGCTGTCTCACATGCCAACAGGTCAAGGCAGAACACCAAAAGCCTGCTGGAAAACTACATCCTCTAGATATTCCTAAGTGGAAGTGGGAGGATATTGGTATGGACTTCATCATGGGTTTATCTAAATCAAAAGGAGGACACGATGGAATCTGGGTTATCATTGACCGATTAACTAAATCGGCGCATTTCTTGCCAATAAAAAGCCGATGGTCAATTGATGTGCTAGCTGCACTATACATCAAGGAAATAGTCAGGATACATGGAATTCCTGTCTCAATCGTGTCTGACAGAGATCCCCGTTTTACTTCTCATTTTTGGAAGGGATTACAACATTCGTTGGGAACAAGGCTTAACTTTAGTACAGCTTTCACCCACAAACGGATGGTCAGACCGGAGAGAGCTAATCAAGTTGTTGAAGATATGCTTAGAGCATGCATCATTGACTTTGGAGGAAGCTGGCATGACACTTGCCTCTAGTTGAATTTGCATATAACAACAGCTACCAAGCTAGTATCCAAATGGCACCTTTCGAAGCTTTATATGGAAGGAGTTGCCGATCACCTTATGCTGGAACGAAGTTGGAGAAAAACAACTATTAGGTCCAGACATGGTAAGGGATACAACTGAGAAGATACAAGTAATCAGAGAAAGATTGCAAGTTGCTCAGACCAGGCAAAAGGCTTATGCAGATACAAGAAGGAGAGATCTTGAATTCCAGGTTGGAGATCATGTATTTCTTAAAATATCGCCTGGACGTGGCATACGAAGATTTGGTGTTAAGGGCAAGCTTACGCCAAGATTCATCGGACCATTTGAGGTACTCGAAAGAGTTGGCGAGGTTGCTTATCGCATCGCGTTGCCTCCTCAATTGTCCGAGGTGCATAATGTGTTTCACATATCTATGTTGAAGAAGTATGTGCACGATCCATCTCATATTATTGAACATGGAGATCTGGTGATCCAGAAAGATCTCACCTATGAACAGAAGCCTATGAAGATCTTAGATCGAGAAATACGAGCTCTAAGGAATAAGGTTATTCCCATGCTTAAGGTACAATGGAATAAGAATTCTGAACACGAAGCGACATGGGAGACCGAGGAATCTATGAAGAAACGATTTCCCGAGTTGTTCTAAGAGGTATATACTCTACACTCTCCGCGTGTATACATAATATGCAATTGAATTTGGGGACCAAATTCTTTTTAAGTGGGGGAGGGTGTAGCAACCCTGATAAAATATTAATAATAATAAAGATTTTAAAATAAATCAAATAATTAGATAAATAAAACAATATAAAATAACGCCTCGGATAAAGGCGCTATTTAAATTAGAAACGCCTCTAGATAAGGCGTTATTCAAGAAGTGACGCCCTGACCACACGGCGTCAAATTCCAACGTCAAAAATGGTAAGGCCAAGAAACGCCCCTATCTTGGGCGTGTTTTAAACAAAGGAACGCCCTAACGAAACGCGCTTATTAATAAACGACCTGAACCAGGTCGTCAATTCAAGAATCGACGACCTGACCAAAGTCGTTAATTCCATTCGAGTTCCGTTCGACATGGGAGCTTATCCAGGGTAATGGATAAGTATTAGAAAGAGTTAAAATGTGGTAATGACTCTATCATGGAAGTATTACTTCCACACAATCACTAACCCTAATAGGATTTCCAAAATCCTATAAAGACTCTTGACAGCCGAACCCTAAACCTATTTGGATGATCGAACTTCACAGGTACGTGAAGAACATCAAGTTCTTCTATTTTTTTCTTCTTCTGTTTCTTTAGTATGCGAAGAACTAATGTTCTTCATCTTCTTCTATTACAGGTTAGGAAAAGCATCTACGTACGTGAAGAACAAAGGTGATGTTCTTCTTTCTTTTACCTTCGGTCAGGCAGTATGAAGAAATACTAATATTTCTTCTTATGTTCTCGTAGGAATTACAGGACCGAAGAACAAGAGCTCCTCTTCTCACGGTTCAAATCATCAAATTATCATAAGGTAGGTTTTCTCAAGTTACTGTAGCCCAAATAAATTAAGACAAGATTTATATACATATTGACATGACATGCATACGGTTTAATATGGTTTTATTATGTTTCTGCAATATTTTGAAAGAGACGCCCCTGTCCAGGGCGCTAATTTACAAGACACGACCCTGCCCAGGTCGTCAATTTCATATTTGACGCCCTGTACACAGGCGTTAATTTCATGTAAATGTTAATCACCTATCTTAAGAACTGATTATCCATGCAATTACATGAAATCAATAATTGTTAACGGTTAAAAGTCAATAAACATGAAACATCAAATCTAATATACTGCATCTGAATTCCTGCCAATTTTCCTGTCATGACTATATGATTGTTATCCTTGATTATCGTGCAAATCTTGCTTTCCTGGTATTTCTTGAATTCACGACCTAGACTAGGTCGTTTTCCATGTGTTAACGCCCCATCACAGGGCGTGAATTGAAAAGTAACGCCCCTTCATAGGGCGCGTTTCTGTTAAAATCCCGAACAATATATTCTGTAAAAATAAGAATTTAATGATTAACGCCCTGCCAAGGGCGCGTTTTTGATAATTTCTGAAAATAAATATGTTCTGTAAAATATTGTAAATAAAAAGACGCCTGCTACTGTAGTCGTCTCATTGAAAGAAACGCCCCTGTCCAGGGCACGTTTTAGATAAATTAATGAAATATTAAATTCTGAAAAATGGAAACATGTGTAAACGCCCTTCTGTTAGGCGTTAATTACTTGATAAACGACTCTGATTAAGTCGTTATTTTACTGTAAAACTGATTTTCCACTGTTTCTGTTAACCGATGGTTTCATATGTTATATAATATATATATCGGCACTATTCTCCACTCCGTGAGTATAGTCCCACGTTTCATGTTGTTTCATCGATCACACTCAACTCTCATTGACATACAAGCTCTCCATTGGACATTCCGTTCCTTTGGACTAGCGAGTTAGTCATAGAGACCTCCGTAAGACTCCTCGTACCTTGGATTCCCTCAAGGTCGACTGAGCTGGTTGTACCCTAAAAACCCATTACACGATCTTTGCCATGTCAATCTAAAGAAACATGGTATACCGGCCCTTATGATTATACAAAGAGTATATCATAAGAAATTCTTAATGGGATGATGATATCATGCCATATCATGTCGTTCTTGTAAACCTCAATTCTATGATAAGAATGAGGGTATCTTACCTTTGATATACTGTTCATGTGGACCTCAATTCTATATAAAGAATGTCCATATTGATTTGTCATGGTACCCAAGTTAAGGGAACCATATTCTACCTAGTTTTATCGATATCGTGATTATACCGTTATTATCGCCATTCTATGTCCTTTGTCATATTTTGGACTCTATTCTGTCAAAGTTGTCATACGTGTCTACAAGCTTGATTATTGAAATTCTATATTGGCTATATAAACAAGAGTGGATGTCAAAACACATGATAAATGCCTGCGCATATAGGGCCCGATCTGGTCCTGGGAGGAGCACCCGAAAGTACTTGTGCCCATGGGAGTTAAAATGATAAGGTATCTGGCATTATACCGAGTACTTGACTTGCTTGATTGGACATTCCACACACATCTTGTACTTGAATCGTACTTGACTTGACATGAAATGCGTGGCTCGAGAAAGGGTAATTACTTGCTTGCTTGATACATGATAGCCAAAGTTCTTGACATGACTTGTTAAACGTACTTGCTTGAATATCTTGAATAAACTTGTATCTTGTTGAAAGTTCATGATTAGTTCATCTTATTCTTTGATATTACATTCTCTCTATCTTGTCGTTTTATGCGAGCATGCATAGCTTTATTGCATTCATGAAAGATGTAATTACTTAAACCCCTTGCTAGTACTTGAGATATAATTTCCTACTGAGCGTTCGCTCATTCCGTTTGTCCCTTTTTACTTTTCAGGTAAGTCCGACGACGATGGAAGTCAATCGGATGGGAATGGTCAAGAGTGAAAGTGATAGAGCTGCTCAAGTGTCATCTAGTCTTTTCTATAGTTTCTTGAGTCAAATATGTATTCTTTTCCTTTTTATTAAACAGAGTATTGGATTTGTAATAGTCTATCCATTATGAAATAAAGGATTGGGTTATCTTGCTATTTTGCGCATCTCTGTCTTTGTGTCGAATACACGACCACTCTGATTGACATGATTGATATAAACTCGTCGCGCATCTCCGGGTATCTTCCGCGCTCGGGGCGTGACACGAAAGCTCTCCGATAAAAGATCCGATAGACCTAGGGCATTTTGACACACAAAATATGATTGGGCGGTAACCATGTGCCCGAAGGAGTCAACCAGAAGTCAAAGACAGATCCACTCAGACCGCTGAAACCTCAGGCCACCCTACAGGAAGTGCCAGGGACTCAACATTCTGTCATCTCGGGTTTACACACCCACCACAGCTCGCTTAAGGCCTATTGATGGTCAGAGCCTACGAGACCGGCACCGAGATGATCGTGCCAGATTTACCTCTTACCCCGTCCAACCAGGACGAGAATGTAACAGGCGGCTCCCGCCTGATGAAGAAGCCTCCTCGAGATGAGGAGATGTCCCTGGCCCCGAGGAATAGAGAACCAAAGGCAATGTCAGCGGAAAACTCGAGTCACCCGACCAGAGCACCTGGGACTCCGAAGTGGTCCGTGAGCGACCGATGGATGACTCTGAAGAAGCAAGAACCCCCGGAGTGGTGGCTCATTCAAAGAGAATGCTTCTGCAAGCATAGGGCGGCCTTGGAGAACCAATATTCTGCGTTAATAGTGTCACTAGCGAAAATTCTGAGGTTTCCGTAAGATACACACGGAACACCAGAATGTTCCGAAAGCAGTCTCGAAGGCATACGAGCCTGGCAGAAATCATCCCATGGGTTACCATTTTAGTGAAGATGGTCTACGTACTCTCCGAGAGAGGGTGGCAGCACAAACCGGTGTGTCGAAGGTTAAATCAGTGCAAATCCTGGGAAAATCGGTACGGGTTCTACACATCTCGAAAATCTGCGGAAGCCTCGAATCAACACTTCAAAACATAGTCTGGGACTATTGCACCAACTCCAAAGCTACTTCGGACGTCGAGCTCTCACCGGGTTAATTTTGGGGTAAAATGTCAAAATTATGAAAATGCCCCTAGATGGGCGAGTCGGTGGTGCTACTTCACCTGATTCGGTGACGCCTTGGGAGAGTCGATGGCGCCTTAAAGAGGAGTCGATGGTGTTGTTAAGGCTGAGGCGGTAGCGGCCTATGACGCTAAACCGGTGGCGCACAGGGCCGAGTCGGCCATCCCCCTGGCGTGCGGAGTCGGTGACGCATCGGGCGTATGTTGAGTCGGCAACAACCCCATCCCATCGGCCAAACGATGCCATGTTTTGGGCAATCATCTATAAATAGAGCTGCTAGCCCTCGAGAAAGAGGGGATAAAAAGAAAAAAGGAGAACGGAGGAGAAAAGAAAGGCCGGATAGAAGAGAGCATGAGCAATCGAAAGAAGGAAGAAGAAGAAGTCAGGGAGTAGAATCAGAGAGAGGAAGACGAAGGTGGGTCTCGGGAGGGGCTCTACATTTTCCTTCGGCTCTGTGTTCTTCTTTTCTTAGCTCTTCCCTTTCCTTTTAAGCGGTTCTTTTTCTTTTCCTCTTTGGAACTTCTTCAAGCGCTGTAATCCCTCCTCTTGATCTATTGTAGTCAACAAAGAAGTTGAATAGAATAAAGCTCCAGTTCTTTGCTGTAGCTCGAGTATATCTCCTTTTGTCGTAATTTATTTTGTTGCTAACTATAGTTGTTTCTACCGATTTCGCTTCGAGATTCTCAATCTTCCCTCGAGCGGGAGGAGGCCGTATGGGCTAAATCAACTACGAATCCTGTGACCGCTCACTTTGGGGATCTGTAACTGTCTTTCTGTGGGATAATGGCTTGCAGCCACGCCCTTTGCGGGTGACAATAAATTACCCCTCCCCAGGGGCTGTTCTTTCACCGATAGCGTAGTTTCTTCTATGAACGTGGGTTTCGTTTGAGTGAATGATGAATGAGAGACTGCTGAGTGCCCTTTCACTCTTTTCTGTCAGTTGTAAGGGCGCCAGTGCACTCTGATAGTCAATATGATAGTCGTCTGTTACTTTCTTCCGGAACTACTATATGCCCCTTCTCAGTGTTTGATGATTTATCCCTGAGGGTCTCGACCCCCGTTCGTCTTATCTCTGGTGGCAGTGAGCATGAGTTGCTTATGGCAATCATGACCGCTCGCAGAACGGGGCTTATCTCGTGGTGAAGTAGAGTGGTATGTCGTGTCCCTGAAATTGTTGCTAATCGATGAGCAATTTTCTCCGATTGTTTCTAATCGTCCGTGACTGGGGAGGGGGACAACCCTTTTGCTCGTTTGCTTAATTTCCATGAACCAACGCCACTCTGGGTTCCAGGGGGTCTGTCGTCTTGTCACATGTTCTATAGCACCTCAGATAAAAATAGATTATTTTCCCAAGTAAATAAAACCTTAGATAACTCTATAAGAAGATAACTCTATAAGAAGGCCAAAGGAAAAGGTAGAATACCCAGTGAGGGCCATTACACAAATATGCAACTTTAAAGCAATATTACGTATTGATGTTCCGAAAGACTATTCACCTAAATGAAGACCCTCTGCAAGGTCGTCAATTCATTTAGCCACAGGGCCACAACCCACGGTTTTAAAGCCCACAGTATACATATATCTCTCTTTACCAACCAATCACTTACATATATATATATATATAATAACATCTTTTATTACCCAGCATGGCTCGGAACAGGACACACCCAACATGGTTCGGAATAGGAACAGTGGGCAGAGGAAATAGCGCCCCTGACCTGGGCGCTATTCCCATGAAAGGCACCCCCAGACCAGGCGCCATTTCTTTTTGGACAAAATGAATATATATAAATAATATATATGTAAGGCCCACAGATGTAACGCCCGCTTACACAGGCGCTATTTCCCTAATTAGAGACTTCATGGAGTCATCATTTCCTTGCCAGCAACCTGCCAAACCGAATGCCATTAATGTCATCCTTCCAGAAGTGAACATGTACAACCTCCTTTTGCTGGCAACGTACCCCTTTTACCCGACAACCGATTGAAGCATTAATTGCTTCTTTTCCTGGCGATGGACCCTTGTGTTTTCTTTCCCTATAATTATAACCAACCTTCTAAGGTTAGAAGGTGATTGCCGACGTTTGGTTCATCTCCATCCTACGTTCTTCTTCCTACTGTTGGAGCCTTGCAGAGAAGCTTGGTTTTCTTATTATCCCTTCTACGTATTCACGTCAGAGGTAGGTGTTCTCAAGATCTGGCCTAACTAGTAGCTAAATAGGTAACATAGCATGCATGCGTAGAAATAACCAAATATGTAGCATGTTATATAGATGTTTAAGAAGATCATCTATAGCTTGTTATACCAAGTTTTCTACATGTCTGTTATACTGATTTTTTTCGGGATTTGAACATATCCTATTACACTAGTTTTTACAGCCTCAAATGATCATGTTTCAGCCCTAGTATATAACCTGTTCGACAAGAGATAAATATACATTGTTAAAACCCATAAAGACCAGCCCTCAGGTGAATAGCGCCCCCAGCCAGGGTGCCATTTCCTGAAGAGGCGCCCCAAGCCAGGGCGCCATTTAATTGAAGGCTGCGTACAGTGTCGTCAATTCATTTCCAACAATTATTAATCAACGCATTCAAAAATCTATATCTATTGAACTAAACCATAAAATTCTTGCATGAATATATTTCTGTGATCCTGATATTTTTCTCTACTTGTCCATGTCCTTAATTTCTGATTCGGAGAAACTCTGAAAACATGAACAGTAACTTGTATCTCATAACGTACCTCTCTGATGCGAAGCATGACTCAATTGAAAAGGGGCTCAATTGGTGACTCTTCGCAGAGTCTTCAATTAATTGAAGACACTGCAGAGGGGTGCCATTTACCAGAACCCCTTTACATCAAATGGCGACACCCCAGGGGTCTTCAATTAAATGAAGACACTCTGAGGGGGCGCCAATTCCATTTTAAGAGAAAATATAAACACCGCATTAGAAAATTCAAATCTATGAAACTAAAACCCAACAATTTTGCATGAGCATGATTCTGAACTCCCGAGAATTTTCTCTACCTATTCATATCCTTGCTTCTTGTTTTGTGAAACTTTCATAGAATGAATAGTGTTATGAGTCACAGAATGTACCTGCATGGTGTAAATCACCCAAAATCAATTGGCGCCCTAAGCTAGGACGCCAATTCTTCAAATAGCGACACCCCGAGGGGTCTTCAATTAAATGAAGACACTCTGAGGGGGCGCCATTTACCTTCTGAATATATATATAATTTCTGAAAGATGGGGTAACCCTAGAGCGCCAATTACCTGAAAGATTGGCTTAACCCAGGGCGCCAATTCCTGAAAGATGGGCTAACCCTAGGGCGGCCAATTGGACTGAAAGGGGGGCAACCCCCAGGGCGCCAATTGCATAAAAGAAGCTCTGACCCCCAGGCGCCAATTGTCTGAAGATGGGGCGGCAACCCCAGGCGCCATTCCCTGAGAGGCAGGGGCAACCCCCAGGCGCGAATTCATTCTGTTAGCTATTCTGTATTCCTGGACTAGTCCCGTTATTCGTACCGAGATAACCCTAGTACATGTTCCTGCATCATTATTTTTGAACTCCATTCATGCGAATCTACCTTATGTTCCTATAATGGTCACCCCTTGAAATTCTATATTGGCTATGAATGAGAGTGGATGTCAAAAGAAATACATGAAATGCTTTGCATATAGGGCCCGGTCTGGTCCTGGGAGGAGCGCCGAAGGTACTTTTGCCCATGGGAGTTTATTGACCACAGTGTTTGGCATTGCACCGAAGTACCTTGCTTGACTTGATACATTCCATACGTACTCTCTCTACTTGCTTGACTTGACTTGCGTGGCTCGGAACGGGCGATACTTGACTTGCGTGGCCCGAAAAAGGGCAATGTACTTGCTTGATTGAAATAGCTAATTCTATTGACACGTACTTGATATTACATGCTTAAACACGGATTTTTCTTGCTTGTACATGAGATTTTACTTGTACATGAGTTCTTACTTGTACATGAGTTCCTTCTTGCCCGAAAAGTGACATCTACATCTATAAAGTTCTTGATATCCTGCTTGTCAAATACTTGAAATCATGTGATACTCTCTCTATACAGTTCTTGACTTCTTACTTGTTCATCATGCATAGATATACCCGTATACCTGATTTTTGTACTTGTTCATCATACATTATTATACATGCATTACATATAACATGTAAATCACTTAAAGATTGCTCGAACTTGAGATGTAATTCCTACTGAGCGATTCAGTCATCCAGTTGTTTCCTAACATTTTTCAGGTAATTCAGATAGCGACATCCACCTGAATGGGAATGAGACCGAGTGAAGAGTGCTAGAGTCACCGATCGTCTACCCTCTGCTAGTCGCGTCTTTTGATTTATTGATGCCTACCTTGTATTTCTAGTTATGTTTGGTCTAGTCGATTGAAACCTTGTTAAGGCATGTAGCCTAGTATTTGGATGTTAATTTAGAATTATCATGGACTAGCTTTATCATCTTTTGATTAATCGGATAGTTGTCACTTTGGACTATTGGGATCGTTTTAGATATTGTTAGTCTTTTGCGGACTCCGTATTTCTGTAAAAAAAAATTATTGTTCTAATGACACGATCTATATAGACGTGTCATGCATCCGAGTATCTTCTACGCTCAGGACGTGACAATCTTTGTGGTATCAGAGCCTAGGATTTTAATTCCCTAGGAAATTAGAAGGAATAAGAAGTTAGGAAATTAGAAGTCATGATTGAAATCTAGGAAAAACCCAAGTCTAAGGATAGGTTTATACCTTACTCGGTGAGATGGGTAGAGCCATGGATTAAGTTCTATATTGACTTTTGACCTTATAATTAAACCTGATCTTTATTATGCTTAAACCCTTTTCTAGGATCATGGCTGCTGAAAGAGCACAATGGCGCGAGATGCAGCGCACCGTGCTAGGCCTTACACAGGCGCTACAGCAAGTGGCGCAACGTAGTGCTAACAGTGGAGCCAGTGATCTCCATAGGAGTTTCCGTAACATGAACCAACCAAGGTTCACGGGTTCGTCTAACCCCGAGGATGCCGAAAATTGGTTAAAGGAGATGGAATGAATTTTTCGTGTGATGCAATGCACGGACGAGGAGAAGGTTCTATTGGCTATATTCCAACTGGAGTGGGACGCTCGATGTTGGTGGGAATCTGTGGAAGCAATATTACTCGATGACAATGTCACATGGGATGAATTTGCTGAGCATTTCAACAACAAGTACTTCTCCGACCATATCCAGGAAAGGAAGGCCGCAGAATTTGCTACATTGAAACAACGGACCTTCAAAGTGGCAGAGTATGAGGCCCAATCTTCAAGACTGGCTAGGTACGCACCCCACTTGGTGTGTACGGAGAAGATGAAGGCTAAAAGGTTCCTCAACGGGCTTCGGCCCCACTACATTACCAAACTTGCACCGATGGACATCCAAGTCTATTCGGAAATGGTTCGGCGTGCGCAATTGCTAGAAGACGCCATCGAATTATCTGAAAGGATCCGAGGAAGGGACAAGAAGGAACCTATCACAAGCCCGGGAAATTTTAAGGCATCATTCAATAAGAAGCGGTACTTCAATGGAGGGGAGTCCTCCAAGAGAAAGAAATTCCAAAAGAATGTCAAGCCATTCTTCGCCACCACACCTTCCAAGGAAGTCTGTAAGTACTGCGATAAAGCTAGTGATGCGGGATGGACACGCGACCTAGGACTCTAGCTCGCGACTCATCCCTGGCGAGGGAAACATTGGACCGTGCGCGGTTGAGAAACCAGCAATGAGTCTCGGGTATCGGCTTTCCGCGTATACTCGGATTGAGTCACAGGACGGGTCACTCACTCACTCTCGCAGCGGTGATAAAATGATAACGAGCTAGATAATCTATCACTCATGCAGCGGCATTCAAAGATAAATGAGATAAGCAAAATGTGAAATAAGGAGAGTGGCGAATCTACCTCCACGCTCCAGGCGTGGGGAAGATGATCCCGGCCAAGTACGGTAACTCCCGGTACAATGGTAAAAATTTAATTACAGCAGTGAATTATGTTGCCCACTCCACGCAGGAGGTAAAGGGCTACAAGTGGGCCCGAGAGGAACGATCTTGGGTTAACGGGTAGCAAGCTGGAAGGGCTCTCGGGGCGAACTCGGCCTGCTGGTCCGACTCGGTACTGCGCCGACTCGGTGCTGTGCCGACTCGGTTCTGACTCGCTGGACAGCAAGCCATGGCCTCCAAAGGAACATCCTCTTCCTGAGATCTTCTGAAGGCGCCGCTTGGCTGGGATGATGGCAGGACGTCCCTGAACGACTTCCTGAAGTGGCGGTTCCAGAAGTTGACTTTTGGTATTTTTGCATGAATTATCTACGGACTGCTCTTTCTGGCCTGCACAGAGAATAGAATTGCATGCCTCGGCGGCAAGAATTATTGCTCTCAGATCCGGTGGCGGATCGAGGCTTGGTTGGTGTCGTTGGAAAGGGCACTCACAGATCTACAACATATACTTGTTTCCCGTCAATCCAGAGAAGGAATTAGAAATGAGAATCTCTGCAACCTACGGGTTTTCCTGTGGATCTGGTTACAGACTATCAGGACAGAAAGAGATTTGCCTGAAGATGATTTTTGACCGGTGGGTAGGGGAATTTTATGAGTGCTGCAAAAATTAATGGTGGAAGGGGTGGATGTTAGGAAAACCGAGAATTTTTATGGATTTTTTAAAAATTCATAAGGAGGTGGAAAAATACGAAAAGGGAACACTGTCCCGCAAATCTGCAAACTAGCAGATTACTGAGGGGAAGAATAATAATATGGGAAAAATACCAAACAGAAGTCACATGGCACAAAATTTAAACTGGAGACTAGGGGAGACAGGTAGAACAAGCCCTCAAATTTGGGCCCGATCAGACAACAAGAGAAAAGGAAAAAATTACGTGATTGAGGTTCTATCCTGATTTAGACAGAGCTCCGGCGATGGTGGTGGCAGCGCGATGGCGGCACGAACGGATGGCGGCGGCCGGAAGTCGCATCGAGCAGAGGTTGGAGATCTTGGAGTCACACCAAGATGAGGGATTCACACCCTAGAATGGGCAGCAATCACTGCTGCAAGGGGGAGAGGAGAGAGGGGCGCACCATGCTCTCTTGGGCAATTCAATATTTCTTCTCATTAATGCTAAGTAATTCTCAAAATATAAGGTATTTATAAGAAATGTAAAAAGACTAATACTACCCTGAGATCTGAGTTAGGGGAGGGACACTTAGGGGATAGAACATATTTAATTCCCCATGTGATTTGGAACATATTAAACAACTAATAAGAGGGGAGTGCCCCCTTGACTAAGTGGGATGGCATCTTGGACATTTTAAGCCCATTGTCCCCTTTGAATGTCAAACCATCTAGAAGCCCACCTTGGACCTTTGAATGGCCCCACATGGGCCCTAAGGCTTAGGTGGACCAATAGGGAAGGGAATGGGGGCCCCTTGATGGTCCTACTGGACTTTTGCATAAAAATCTAAAGAATCCTAAGGAATGACAAATTGGCTTATAAAGCCTTACAGTTGCATACATATTTTCCCAAGGATATAAATACAAATAAAAGGACTCAAACGTAAAAATAAAAGTTAGTGCCCATTGTTGATTCCCATCAATTCTCCCCCTGGGTGGGAAGAACTCGACCCCGTCGAGTAAGGGGTGCGGCTGCTCGAGTAGCTCCTGCGGATCCGTCACCGAACCTGAAGCGCGGAGTACGCTCCACTCCAAGTAATCGACACCTGCTCATCCCGTATAGATTCGATATGCTCACGCTGCTGTGGGAATGAGGCTAGAGGTGGACACTCTCGGGGTGGGGTCACTCTCAAAAGAAGGGGAAGGCGGCTCGAAGACTCACTAGGAATCACCGCTGGGTCCCTTATGTGACTAGATCCGATATGTAGAGGTAGAGCCGATCTCAAAGTCTGACAAGTATCGCACTCAAAAGGGACTGACAACGCGAGTGTATAAAAGATCGACTCGACTCGATGCATGTACAGACACACAAGACCCTAGACAAACCTATTGTTAGTCCGACCCATACACATGCAAGGGTGGACCAGGACGCCCGAATGTGTGCCATGCATGCATGTTATGTAACCGGAGGTTGGTGGCATGGGGAACATCTAGACGTCCAAGTATGACCCAGTCATGCATTGTCCTCCTATGGGATTTGGTTGGCCAGGAGAGCCAAAGTTGTCTTTACCCCCATATGATGGTTCGACCTATTGCCATGTGAAGGTTGCCAGGCCCGAGTGGGAGGGGTGTGGTAGAGGACTCCCTCGCAAGGTAGAAGTGGAGTGGATATGGTAGCTCGGGAGGTTCACTAGTGAAGGGGTCGAAAGGGTCAAAGAAGGTATGACCCCATGAGATGGGCTCCCATGTGATACGGTCCCAATTGTAAAATTCTTGATGGTGTGGGTGGTCACCTTCATCCATCGTGGTGGACGGGACAGTATATAGAAGATATGGTTCCTCCCTCAGGATAAAAGGAATGTAGGTAGGCTCGGCCGGCAAAGGAAAGAATAAGAGAATCTCCGTGGTGACACAACCCACGGTGCACACGGAGGTAATGGACCCAAAGGCCGGATGGGTGAAGCTACGACTAGTGGGTTGGTTGAAGCCTCGGGCCAATAAGTGTGTCAACGTCCATTGCCGGTGTAGACCCATAATAAGGTCACCCAAGGTATCAACGTGGTGACTAGACCGGAATGTCGTGTGGTATGAGTTGATAGGCACTATAAGTAAGGTGGGGTCCATGGATAGGTAGGGAGGTGGGACCAAGCCATCCTTGAGCCAGCTAAGTAGTGGCTCGGTGATGAAAAGCGTTCCCGTTAGAAACACGGGTGGCTCGGGCTGTGGTGGTTCCAAATGAAATGGCTCTGGGTGAGGATCGAAAATGGGTGGCAAAGGAGCACTAGGGGAAGGGCTGTCCACTAGGAGGGGAAGAGGCCCTTGGGACCCCATAGGTGGGGCCGGGTTGGGGCTGCCGGCTATGACCTCTGTAGATTTGGTGGTGGCTACGTCCGGACTCGGAGGTGGGCAAGGGGAGACCAGTGACTCAAAATAAGCACATCTCCTATCCACCCGATCCGAAATCATTTGCACAAGTTCAGCAACGGTGTGGGTTGGAGTAGGGGTATCACGGCGGACTTGCCGTAATCAACCGGCCTAGGCTTGGGTACCTGAGGGGCTTCTTGCCTCCGGATATGACCCACTTGGTTGAAAGTGATTGGTCGGGTCGGCTGGAGGTGTGACCCACGTGGTTGGAAGTAAATGGGTGGGACGGGTTGGAAGGGACCGGATGGGGAACGTAGACCCTTCTAAGCTCTCTCTTCATGTCCCACCATGACTCGATGGGCCATTGCCTCCTAACTTCTCGCAAGCGTTCATTGTGGTCCCACTTTTCGGCGGCCTCGTGTAGAAGCCGCTCTTTGGCGAAAGAGCATTGCCGAGCCTCGGACATGGGGTAACAATCAAAATATCTATCCATAGTGGCTTCCCAAATGAGGTAGTCGCTCGGGACTTTAGAGCCATAAAAGTCCGGGGCTTCGGGCCTACGGAAGTGTAGAGGGTGGTTGCCAAGCCCATGGGTGGGCCAACGGTCATATCGCCTGGGGGATCGGGAGTCCATTGGAAATGGGGAGCTATAAGACGGACATGAAGACACTTGGAAAAGACACTAGGCACGACTATGCAAGGTTGGAATGCACTAACTAATGCACACTAAGGACCCTAGACATAAACCAAGATCCAGTACCTGGCGAGTCTGGGGATCCGAAGATCCTCTCACGCGAGTGAATCACCTCCCCGATAGGCGTAACCTAACGATCGGGAGACACCTTTTTATATACCGAATAAAGGTATGTGATGCAACCTTGGACCGACTTAAACTTAGACTCGACTTAGATGACTTCTTTTTTTATTATTTTTAACACCCTAGACTCAAATGGTGCTCTGATACCAAATTGATGCGGGACGGACACGCGACCTGGGACTCTAGCTCGCGACTCGTCCCTGGCGAGGGAAACGATTAGACCGTTCACGGTTGAGAAACCGGTAGTGAGTCTCAGGTATTGGCTTTCCGCGTGTGTAGACACGCCAAAATTGACATTATTTTGAGTATATTGCATATCGCTTTGCGATGCCCCATTTGACCCTCAAATCAGCTTATTTGAGTGGTTTTCCCACTTTTCTTGAATTTCTCCTATTTTTCCCCATTTTATCTCATTTTCCTATTTTTTCGGATTTCTTGGGCATTTATCTCTATTTTCTGATTCACGCCCTCATCAGGGGCGTGTTTTTGAAACACGCCCTGGTCTAGGGCGTTTCTTTCCCATTTTATCTATTTCTCCCCATTCTATCTATTTTAGAATTTTATGATTCACGACTTGGGTAAGGGCGTGTTTCTCTTAAACATGACTTCACCTAAGGCGTTTCTTAAAGAAAGGACGCCCACCTTAGGGCGTTAATTCTTTTGGTTTGATCGACTTCCCCATTTGAGCTCTTGAAATTAACGCCCTTCCCAGGGACGCTTTTTTGAAAAGTGGCTTTGTTTAAGGCGTGTTTAACATTTTTCAAATATGGGGAGTTTTTATTGCTAAAATTGGTTTTTGAGAAACGCCCTTGTGCAGGGCGTGTTTTGAGAAACGCCCTAGTGTAGGTCGTCAATTCTGAAATTGACGCCCTTACCTAAGGCGTGTTTCTTCTTCCGGCTTCGCAGCCCTTTCCCCAGAGAGTCCTTGCTTCGTTAGACACCTGCTTTGAATGGGGCTCTTGCCCATTCTTATCCTTCCCTCTTTGGACTCTTACCCATGTTTATCTCCTCCAATCCTATTTAATAGAGCTATTAGCTCTATTGTTAAGGTTGGATTCCTCTCTTCCGGACGCCCCTTTTCTTCTTCCTCCCTTTCTTCTTCCTCTTCTTCTGTCTCCTTCTCTTTTTCTCTTTTTTTTTTCTTCTCACGGGGTTGCCGCTGCTGCATTGGCTAGGAGGGACTCCCTCTCGCGACTAAGCTTTCATCTTCTGAAGCCTCTCCCCCTTGAATATCAACGCCACAAGCACAGGATCCTCTTTCCCTTTTATCCCTCTCTTATCCTATTTTATTAGATTCATGGCATATATGCATGCATGTTCATACACTTTTTTTCATCACAACCACGTTGAGAAACTCCCCTTAGTGCACTCTTGCACTCTTTCCCCTCATTTTTTTATATTTTTATGCATCCATCATCTTTTACCTAACCTTTTGCATAGGGGTTTAAGGGCGATCCCCTTAAGGTGTGTTCTTGCACATGCTTTCATGTTCATATATTTTTATTGAATTTGATGCTACACCACCATGTTCTAATCCATATTTTTATTGGTGTTTGTCTTTTTTTTTGCAAGGGTAATTAATTGAAGAACTCTCTTCGTCGGCCGGCCGATTTGAAGAGAAAGGAAGCACTCACATCCCGCGTTCCAGGAGGTATTTTGCGATCATCTCCCCATATTATTTTCCACTTGAGACCCTCGCGTCTCTGGCGATCACACACACTCCCCTTGTGCACCTCGTGCATGTTTTTCTCCACATTATTGATTATTGCTTGTTCTTAATAATTTTCCTTAAGTGGATTTTTAAAGAGATCTACAAATTGGCGATCACGGTGGGACTTTTTGTGTTCTCCCTTTATTACCCCTTTCCCCTTGGCACCCTCGCGTGCCCTTTTGATATTCATATTTATTGATTGCATGTTGTTGGCTCTGTGAGTGTTCTCTCTGTTATTGCTGGCCGCGAAGGTTTCCTGGAGACAGTTAATTCACGCCTCTGGAAGAGGCGTTTTTATGATTTACGCCCTAACCAAGGGCGTCTTCTTCATATTTTACGCCCTCAGACAGGGCGTTTTCCAGCTTACTTCCGGGCTTTCTTGCTTTATATAGCTGCCTTTGAATTCACGCCCTCCCACAGGGCGTTTCTTTATTTGGTAGCGCCTCTCCTGAGGGCGCTTTTTCATGATTTAACGCCCACATCCTGGGCGTCTCTTATTCGGTTGAGCATCCCTGACAATTAACGCCCTGCCCCAGGGCGTGTCTTTTATTGGTAGCGCCTCACCCTAAGGCGCGTTTTACCCTGCCCTTGGGCCCCTCACGTTTATTCACGACAGTCACATCGTCGTGTCTTTGTTTAGTAGCGCCCCCTTCCAGGGCGTGTTTTTCTGTGGGTTTCCAGAACCCCCCGGCTGTGGTTTTTTATGATATTTCCTGCTTATCTTGGTTGATTGATCATATTATTGTGGTTGGCTTGATTTCTCCTGTTGCATTCATTCTTCATTTGCATTTGGTTTGGGAGACCTCCTCTCTCTTCATTAGGATCCACACACCCCTTTGGTGAAGGAACGACCCTCCATTGAGCATTCCGTCTCTTTGGATTGGAAATTCCTAAACCAAGCCTCCATAAGTCCCCGCACCCGTGGATTCCCTCACGGACGCCGGGCAGGTTGTACCCTTTGAAGTCCCGATATAGTTGGCCTAATACGTGGTGAGTGAGAGTTCCTAGTTGCATTGGAGTTCAACTCATATTGAAACTAGGTTCCTCCCCCCCCTTGTGTAAACCTTCCATTAAACTTTATTAAAGTTCATTAATTCACCAGGATTAAACAAATCAAAATCACGGTAACCATTCCAACTTGTGTGCTTCTTTGCAATTATTGAGAACTTTGATTATATAATGGCTTACCATGATAGAAACATGTTCAATTCAATTCATGAGGATGCACAACCTAGCACTTCATATCCTCAATTTCAACATGTTAATCATCATCATTCTCACCATTCTTTCAAGGGACCACGTCCTTATTCTCATGGTCATGCCCGACCCATGGGCAATGTCCATCCTCATGGTCCCCCTACTCAAGTTCGAGCCACTATTCCTACGGGACCGTCTCCTCCCAATGATGAGAAGGTCTCTCAAATCTTGCATGCATTAGATCATCTTACCCCTCAACAGATCCAAGCCCTTAAGGCTGCCGTTGAGGGTACATCTCTTGCATCTCCCCCTCCTTCCAATTCTATTCGGGTGGCCCATCACCCACCTCCTTCCAATTCTATTCGGGTGGCCCATCACCCATCTCCCTCCAATTCTATTCGGGTGGTCCATCACCCATCTCCTCCTCCTTCTATTCCTATACGGGTGGCCCATCACCCACCCCCTCCTTCCAATCATATTCGGGTAGCCCATTACCCATCTCCTCCTGTTCATTCTACTCGGGTGGTCCGACACCCGCCTCCTTCTATTCCTCCTCCAACACGGCCCCGAGGCCCATTTACTCCTTGCAATCCGTTCCGTCCGGGTTCTTTTACGGGTCGTCCCGTCAACTCCCCTCCACGGCCTTTTTATACGACCCCTCCTCCTTCAATGCCCTGCCAACCTTCTGTTGCCCAAGTTACACCCCTCCAGCAAACTCTCCTCGATAAGATTACTTTGATGGAGGAACAAATAAAGAGGGTCACGGCTCCTCCTACTCCAGTCAATCCTCTCCATGTCGCTTTGGACGACATTACAAGAATGGAGAGAGAATGGAAAGATAGGATGGACGACTACGGCGTTGATATTCCAAGTGAGCAAGAGCCGACACTGAAGTATCCGAGGCAGTATACGATGATGATGAAGTGCAGGCACCCCTTCCGAGTTTCCTTAACTTTCCGCTTTCCCCATTTTTATTCGATGAACCCCTGCTCAGGAGGAAACCACTCCTAATTCAACCCCTATTTATGAGACCAGTTGGTGTTACGACGATGGGTCGATATTCCAATCGCCCACACCGGCACATTGTAAGTCTCCTCCTATCCTTGACACCGCTTACATTACACCTCCTCCAGTTATACCATCAAACTTCACACTCAACCTCCCCTGAGTCTTCCATCAAACCTGCGCCCATTAAACCCTTAACCTCCATACCATCGGCCTCCATTGAGCCCACCGTTGAACCTTCCCCAATTAACCTCCCATTACCCACCTCGGACCTTCCATTATCCCTTTAAAACCCACTTCGCTATTTCACCATTGAAGCCTTACCCTTTACCCATGGCTATCCTGAGCAGGATCCACCCTTTTTGCACCCGAGCATCCCGACTGCTTCCGAGCAAGGGGAGAAGCTCGACGTGTTTGAACCTCCGCCCCCATTCACCCATTTGCCAACACCTTCCATTATAACTCCACCATTCACGGAGCCTCCCGCCTCCGCCTCACCTCCCTTTGTTACTCGGAAGGGGCGTGCTTCTGCAGCTAATTGCGCCAAGGATAAGCAAAAGGCGGGCAAGAAGACTTTGGCCACGACCGTGCCATTCAAGATGCAAGAATTCATTTACCGGATGTCAATCCGGGTTATTGTGCCAAGCATGGTCGGAGAAGCTAAGTCATCACCGTTGCTCAATAGATGCCAAGCATTGACGCCGTTTGAAGGCCGGGCAGGGCACCCTTTGTTCAAACCTTCGAATTCCGAATTCATTACTCCTTACAAGGGGCGAATGCCCATTTTATTCAACATTCCATATTCATCACCACATTCAATGGGCAACCTAATGCTTCATGTTCCAACTCTACGACTCCCTCACCTTATTGATTTTCGCTTTCCAAGGGGGTTGTCATTTATTGCAGCTTCGTTTATTGGGCCAATTGGTCATACATGTTCATTGCCGTGGAGGGGCAATTATCTTAAGGGGCCGTCCCCTATTTCTCCCACTCTTGTTCATTCA